>JASANU010000908.1:0-216097 GCA_030849675.1 Trypanosoma platydactyli
GTTTAGAGCATAAATAGTGCAAAGACGTCTATTCCGTCTAACTAGAGGTTTCTCGTGTTCCCAAGATGACGCAGATTTACCACCCACTGCCGTTGAGGTTGGGAAAATTTCGGCTTTCAAGTGTACTGAAAAAATGAACCGGTACGTCTACCCGTCACGGCACCAAGCGCTGCCACACTCGTCACGGACGCCTTCATGCAAGGATGGTGCGCACATTTTTTCTAGGTGCACTGGAGAGATACTGGCAGCAGGTGGCGTGCGTGTGAGAACACGAACCACACATGATTTCCTCAGCAGATGCTCAAGTGTTTCTTTTGGCACCAAAAAGAAAGGCATTCGGGTAGGAACTGCAAGACCTTCTTACACTTTTGTATCGACAACACCACGGACATGAACATTATGGCCAAGAAGAATACACATTCAGAAGCCCTTGTGGGCGATACATCCACCATAGAAAGGGTAATACGTGAGGATGGCATGCAATCTAGATGGTATTACGTCGTTTCAAACAAACGAAAAACAGCTCTGCGGTTGGTATTCCTTTTGGACGCGCCATACAACGCCTGAACATGGTGAAGGGGAGCGCGGCCTTGAGGCCGCTTCCAGCACTTCCCCTTTCGTCAGTAATTTAACGGTAGAGTGAAAGTCATGGGTGACTTATTGTGTTGTGTTTTTACGCTCTATGAATTGATAGTTTCACTTTTTTTAGTATCCACAAAAATATTCCTTTTTCCTTCCCCTTTCTTTTCGTTCTGGGGATAAAACGGTAGACACTATTCTGTTGAAAATAAAATAAAACACGACACGAGGAACCCATAAAATTAGCGAGTGGAAAAAGAGAGTGTGCAGCAATTCCAGAGAAGAGAATACAACAAGAAAAAAAAAACATATTTTTTTTGGGTTTCGTTAGAGGTATATAGAAGAGCACCGAAGCTTCGGTCTTCCCTAACCCACTCTCTTCTTCGGCTGTTGCTGCGTCACAAAAAATCAACGCAAACACACACACTCAGCACGTCTCTCTCTCTCTCTCTCTCTCTATATATATATATATATGTATGTATATTACTGGAACTTCATTCCATTTGGTGATATAAGCACCCAGAACATCGTTTCCACCCTTCAAGTGGTATGCCTGTACATGATTTGGGTACCAGTGAGAGTACAGACAACTCACCGTCTGCCCCGTGATAGGCGTGAATCGACCTGCCGTGTTGTGTCATCAACTTTTTTCTCCATTTCTGTTAACCTCGCCTCAATCTCGTCCAGTCGGTCGAATGCTTTCTCCGACACAGACCGTTTGATCATCTCCAACTGCTCTCTGATGCCATCGCTGTAATGCGGATCATTTAGAAGCCTAAGTCGCAGCCGCTCTTCCTCGCATGCGGCAGATGCGGCATCCTCGTTCTGCATCTGTGCCGCCTCAGCTTCACGCTGCTGCTCCTCCACCTTCGTTCGCCAGCCGCTCTCCTCAACAGCAACCATCAGGGATGGCAATCCAACTGGTGGTACTTGATGGGTGTGGTTCACACTCACGCAGCGGAAATTCGCTACCTGCTGCGGAACGAAGGTGTAAACATACATTTTGTAGTGGCGGTAATACGACTGCAACAAGTACTCGTCAATCTCCTGCGCATCTCGGATAGTAAAAATGCCACATGAAAACGGCGGACGCGGAACGCTGTGTTGCACCATCAACTCACGCATATGATGATATGACTGTGCGCGCGTGTATCTCTTTGACATGCTTTCCTCATGAACCTTCAACATGATACCGACAAGCGTGCTGACTTTCTCCAGTGACATGTTCTGCGCCTTGGTGAAAAGGATAAGGTGTGCAAGCATGTCGAGCAGAACCATCAGCTGACCACTGCTGTACTTTTTGGAACCAATGAGTTTTCCTTCCCTGGCCTCGTCCAGCGCTGTTAGAACTACTCGTACTGCAGAAACATCAGGTGCAGCAAGACACTTGTGGGTTTCCTCCGGGTTAAGTGCCCACCACGCGAGGGAGTGCGCCATGGAAAGCAAACGCACCAGAGACAACTCCTTACTGTCCTCCCCACTCCTCGTCCCTGCGCTCAAGTCTCAGCAGCAGCAACACTAACAACACGATGCTCGCCGGACCCTTACTCCTTCTCTCTCTCTCTCTACCCCACACTACTCTGAAGAGCAGCTCCAACAGAAACAGAGAAAATAGCAGAAAAAGAAGGCTACATGTGAATAGAAGCATTTGTCACAAACACACAACACTAGAAAAAAGACTGCAACATAGCGCATATTTATGCATATATTTATACGCTTTTTTAAAATTCATGATTATTTCTGTGTAGCTGTTTGCAGGCACGGCCTTGGGTGAGGTGAAGCTCAGTTGCCCATTACCCTCAAGTACTTGACTAGACGGAAGAAAGAAGGATATGCATGTAAGAAAGCATAGCTAGTCCTTCTGTCTCTGCGGCAGCAAACTTTTTTTTGTCATGGCGCGAAAAAAATAGAGCCGTGCCTGACCCGCAACAATACGCGCCCGCTCATCCCATTTTCTCGCTCCCAGCTCATGAGAACCGTCATCACAGTTACCATCATACGCAGAGAACAGCAAGTTCTCCACACGCTTCATATCACGAGCGTTGTTTGTCGCCACCCGCTCCACTGTATATGCGGGGTTCAATTCCCCAAGCAGTACCTTGAGACGATCATACAGTACTGCCGCCTCTTCAGAGCGCCCACCGTTTGCACATGCGCGGAGCCCATGAAGAAGAAAGAGTGTTTGAGTCATCTTTACCATCTCATCATCTCTAACAGTGATGTCGTCGTTCCCATCATCACCCTTCCATTTGGAAAATGACGGCAACATCTCAGCAACATGCTCAAGGGCAAGTTTCCAGCGCCGTTGTCTCACAAGCAGCAACAAAAGCCCACAAGCACTTGGAATATCCCACCGATCACCCTGCACAGAGCGAAGCCGGAGTGCAGTGTTAGACAAATTGATAGGTGCACGGCACAAGATGCGTAACACCGACATTGCAACAGAAGGCGGTAAGGGCGCAATAATACTCTCATCCCTTGAAGCAGGCCAGAGAGTGCCAAGCATGGTCTCAAGTGCAACACACCAATCCGCGTGTCTCACGGCAACCTCGCACAACAACGATTCTATCGACGGAGACGCCAGTGACATAGGTTCCTGCTTACTCCTATGTAAATTATGGTACAAGTTGACGCACATTTGCAGCGCTTTCTTGTCCCACAATTCTGAGCGCGCACGTATGTTCTTCATCTTCCACTGTACATCACGCTCCCTAGGTGGGTGCATGGTAGACCACTGGGCTAACCATGCGAAGCCCAAGTTGTGTCTCCTCAACACGACACTGAGGCGCACCAAAGGCAAGAGGAGCGCCGACAGTACTTCCCTCTCGTGTTGTTGAGGCCCCTTCCCCGTGGCAGTAGCCACAGTGGTGGAGCACAATGATCGGGCCGCTGTGTGTTCTACCGCATCCCAGTAGACTGTCACCGCCTTGGACCATAATAATGCACCCCTCTCAGCACCTGTCCACCCACCATGTCGAAGGCGTTCCAGAACCTCGGCAAAGAAAGTAACACTGAAGGTGCCAGGAGTCAGACGCAGATGATGCAACGAAACTTGAAGTAGTAAGAGTGCATCATCCCATTGCATATGACGAAGACGGGAGGTGAGTACATTCTCCAGCTCAGTTGGATTGCCTTCATGACGAAGGGCTGTGAGATAGACATCCTTGTGTAGACTCGCCGTTTTCTCAATACGAAGAATGTCCTCTGGAGTGTGCATACGCAGTTGTGGCGACAAAGAAATCGAGGAAAGATCATTCATACTGCATCGTGAGCGGTCATTTCCTCTCCTATCCCTTCTGTAAAAAAAATAGTTAAGCTGCTCCACCTCTTTCTGCCGCAAATGAGACCGGACCTGCTTACCAAACGTGCTCGTGGGCTGTAGGAGGAGCCGCAGCAGTATTTGCGTACAATTAGGAAGACACTGCGCGGGAGAGTTCGTTTTCCACATTAAAAGCAGCAAAATTCGGACGACAAGGGTGACCGCCTCGACCACATTAACGGGAATACACCCAAAGAGGAGTTTCTCTGATTTAGGAAATAGATTCATGAAACGAATAACACTTTTTGTAAGTCGGGAAACCTCACGCAACAAGTCTCCCACCCGCTGCCGAACCTCTACCATAGCAAAATCGTGCGCTGAAACAGAACTCAGCGTCTCTGCGACAATACCCAAAAGAAGTGTCAGCTGTTTTTCTATCAACAACGAAGCACCTTGTCGATGCGACGAAAGATATTTATGAGTCTCGCAAAGTGCCAAGGAAGTGCGAACAACGGATAACGCCATTGTGACCGCCATCAGAGTCCTTTCGGGCGTACGGGAAAAAGAAATATCGCCTCTTTTTATGTAGACATCCGAAAAAATTCCCCACAAACCCGTGCGGCCGTACACGGTATCCACCAAGAGGGTAGAAAGTTGAAGCTCATCATCTTGCGACGTAGAAACAATGGGTGCCACAGAGACAACAGAAGGAATCCCTATACAAACCAGCATAAATGAATCCCTAATTTCCTCTGAGAGAAGGGCGGCAGAATTCAACGTACCACCAGTCCCGTTTCCGATCACCGCAACAGTTCCATCTGCATTCTTTTCGGTCTGAGTACCCATATCCACGTCCTGAGAAAACAGGCCTAATCGAACCGAGGCCGCTCGCATTTTCTCAGTCACAACTTCAGCATGGTAACGATCAACCTCAATCCGAAGGTGTGAGACAGCCAACTTAATGCAGGCCATACTGTGTTTGATCGCTGCGGGAAGGTTCTCCGCACGCTTCCCCATCAACTCCATGTAGTCACCGGGTCTATCTGGTTTGAGAGAGCAGACATGAAGTAACCACAAAGATTTTACAGCGTAGTCAGCCGCCGTCTCAGCTGAGAAAAAAGGCATCACACGATGCGCAACGAAACGCTCAACGTGTGAACTTCCCCGCCATGGCTTTGCTTCAGCAGCCATGAGCATAAATTTCACACATTCGTTTTTGCTAAATGTCATGTCGTTCCTCTCAGCCGACTGCAGATAACGAAATGAAACCATCCACGATCCAGACCTTGTCACAGCCCCCCTGACTGCACAAAGAAATCCACATGGAAGCAATGAGCCGCGCTGTGATGAGGATCTTGACTCTAGGTAGATACTTGCAAGACAAAGAGCCTCTACCCAGTGACGTCGCTGCCTAGCAGATGGTGGCGTTCTCCGCACCTTGATGGTAGAACTAAGCTGCTTTCCCTCCATCCGTCTTTCAGTCTCCAGGATATTGCGTGTGTCATGTAGCAGAAGTAAATGTTTTAAGAGAGCTGTAACTGCAACAATACGTCCTGCCTCCTGTGAAGCATGCAACGTGTTTTCGTCTATTCCCACATCATCATGGGCACAAGAAGAAAAAGGGTCCATAGAGGGTGTAGTCGGGAAACCCTCGTCGTCGAGCACATCAATGTTTCCCATAGACGCTTCGTAAAGAACCCACCGTCTAATCCAATCAGAATGTGTGGGAGGTAAGTTCGTGCTAGAAACGCAGGCATCCATGTTATATTTGACGGTGTTGAGAGGCTGCAGTAGCATCCGATCATTTGATACGACAGTAGAAGGTGATGTATCCAACTCTGAAACACAGCATTCTTTAGACTTCTCCGAAAAGGAGCATGCAGTGCTAATATCAGTGCGCTGTAGCGTGCTGTTATTCTCACTCCCCCTTTCCGCTTGTGCTCTCTCGTGCACCCCCCCTCGCGTTTTTCTGAGAGAAGAGGTGGACCCCTCCCGCATCCAAACATCCTCTTGGGAGCCCATTACAGTCGTGGAACGCTCGTATGGAAGATTGCTCAGCAGCACCACCACATCCCATTTCTGTAACTGTACTCCAAGTTCCAACAAGCGATGATAGAAACGCACCGCAGCAGCAATGGCACGCATGTGAATGAGACGGTGCAGACACCATCTCGCACCAAATGAGAGAGACTCGGATATCTCCGATGCATGCAGACAACTGCGACGGAGAGAGGTCCACATGGCGAGCAAGAAAGCACCATCCTCCTGGTTCTTCTCCAAGAATTCAAGAAGAGGATCTTGGGAGGGAGAGACCCTCTCGTTGGTCGCTACGGAAAATCTCACATCATCCTGATCCGAGAGGAGGCCAACCTCCAACGCCTTCACACGCAGATCATCTTTACTACGGTAAAGCGGAGCCGGTGGCACAGTACCGCTTGTGCTACAACTCGCCGTACCCATTACATATTCCTCAATCACCTGGCGAGAGCTCCCTGCCATGACGGGTGCCTCCTTTTCTGCGTTACGCTCCAAATCTCCCCTTGCAGGAACAACAGTGGGTGCGACGTAGCGCCAGGCAGGACCATAGCGTTGCTCCATCTGCCGCTCATGTCTTCGTAAAAATGGTACCCGACTTGTACATGACATACGCACGTGAACCACCGTTTGCAGAAGTTGCGTCACATTGCGCGACAAACGCATAAGAAGGGGAGCGCCACTCACACCCTTTCCTTTTCGCTACCAAATAAACAACAAAAAAAAGAGGCACCATCCAGGAGGGAAAAGAAGTAGAGGAGTAGAAAGAACAGCAGCAGGGATATATATATATATATATATATATATATATAAGGAACCACAGGGTGAGAGTAGAGCGGTCTACTCGTTGTGGCTGTTTCACACCTGACATCTCACACTTTTCTTATGCATTTACACTTCGTAAAAAGCACTTTCTTCTTCGATCTGCTGTTTTCATTTTCCCCCTTTTACATCCCCTTCTTCTTTCTCTTCCTCCAACATGCATTTTCTTTTTTTTTTAGGAGGGGGGAGGGTGTAGCATCTACATGAAAATCAGGGGAATCAAGAAGAGAAATACAGAAGTGGAAATGCCTGCACTTCACATACAAAGAAATACAAAAAGAGAAAGAGACAAGAAAGATGTTGTGTAAAAGGAAAGATGAAAATGAAATCGCAAACGTCGTTCCGTACCTCAACATCAATGCTTGACCGAGAGGTAAAAAAAAAAGAAAGGGGAGGGGGGGGGAGGGAGAGAGAGAGAAAAGAACAAAGCAGCAGAAAAAACTACTACTTTTTTTTTAAGAGTTCTTTTTTTTTTCCCGCTCCTGACGTTGCGCCTTCTTTACTACTACACACCTGTACATAGCATTTGTTAATGATGATTGGAAGGTGCTCAGCAGAAGGAAAGCAAGCACTACCCATCCCAAAGCAAGGCGTTGCGAGGGCTGTGCGAAGAGAAAAATAGGGTAGAGAGGCATCTCATTCCGTTTGACGAAATAATGCAAGACAATGAGTGGGATGATCAACGGCACCGCTGCCTCCACGAGCAGGTTCAGTCGAAGTCCAAGCATCTCGAAGGAAACAGAGCGGCGACGGTGATGCTGTGGTTTTTTCTCAGCAGTCTCAGCCGCTTCAGGTTTTTGCAGCCTTGACCGCCGTACCCAGTTCACCCAGTATCTACGTGTCCTCAGAAGCAGCCATGAGGTAAGGGCTGCAATTGCAACACCAAAACCCAAAGGAAAGCATAAATACTGCGTCAGCTCCGTCTCAAGGGCAGCAGTGATTGCTGTGCAGAGTCCAAGGTCTGACACCATGTCCAGACCATCTATACCTGTGCTCTTACCCAAACGTGCTCTGGCGATCAGCGCTAGAGACGCAACAAAACTATCCTTCGAAAGCAAAGTATTGGAATGGAGCGCAATACGCACACTACGCTCAGTGCTAATGATTTTATTTTGAGCAATCTTAAGGCTATTTTTTCGCTTCATCCATTCCTTTAGCTCCCGGCGTAACGCAAGAGTAGACTCATCGTTCGTCGTTATCCTCTTTTCGGCTTCCTGCAACTGGGAGAGGACGTTGTTACGGATCTGCGGGATAAGTGGGTGAACAAGAGTAAGAACCATTTGATGAGCATTCATACTGGCATTAATAATGGAAGCTGCGATGCGAAGATTCTCATCAGTTTGTAGAAAAGTGTTTTCAGTATTTGACCACTCTTCCTCGGTCGCGTTTACATGCGCTTGTTTCAGCTTTAGCACCGCTACGTCTTCCATGATGCTGCGCAGTTCCCGTTTTGCATACGTTAGGGCCTCACCATGGAGCACCATTGGGTACGGGATAGCGTAAATCCACTCCGCCACCCAATTATCGCCTTTCTCACTCGTCATATTTCGCGCCGTATGACCGAATACGCCAGTCATTAGACGAATGTACTGCTCCTCGGGAGTCCCTTCGACCACCAACTCAGGGGTGAAAGGCGAAACGTCAGACAGAAGATGCTGCAGGAGAGATGAAGCATTTTGGACAGCATCCCATGCTATTTGGATAGACGAAAAATTCTTCAGTTCTCTGAGATACGTACGACGCTCATTGCTGCGGGCCTTTAGGAAAGAAGATGTAAAACTTTCTTCAGCTTTGGGCTTTGATTTCAAGCGTGTTGTGTCCTTCGCCCTCTTCTTCTCCACCACATCCTTCTCCTTCTGCTGCTGCTGCAACCGCTGCTTCTGTTTCGTCTCAAGAGCCCACCTATTGTAAGCGGTATCCTCCTCATCAAAAAAAACATCCTCCTCCTCCTCATTATTATTATTATTATTATTATTGCGCCCACCCCCATAAGACCACAGTCTCAGAAGATCCTGACGCGAGCTCATGGAGTGCTTCCGCTTCGACGAGAGGAAAATCACCTCGCCCGTGCCCTCATCACGAAGTATCGCATCGCCAGCCACTACTGACAACACCAACGTTAGCAGTAGAGAAAGGGAAAGCATACCAAAAAACAAACCACCAAAGCGATAATGCATCTCCTGGATTGAAGAAAAACTTGGGGTACACAAAAAACAAGGAGAAAAAAGCATGAATGTGACTGAATGTTGCGTTTGCTAACACACATTTCTACACATTTGCGGAGGTAGTGCCACAAACACACACCCTCCTCAAAAAAAAAAAGTTGGGGGGAAGGTCTAATGAAGCGATATGCAACATGAGTGCTGATGGATCTGTAGTATAAAGGGGATGGGGGTGCTGGTGGCAACAGCAGCAATAAGACCCATGAAAAAAGAAAAGAAAAAAAGGAATATACAGTACAAGTATTTGTACGCGTGAAAGCGTATATAATTAGAAAGGAGTGAGACCACAACAGCCGTGGAGGAAATCGATTTCTCTCCTCCTTTATCCCCCCCCCTCTCTCCTTCGTGTGCATCGGTGTTGTACGGCACACTAAATATTTTGTCAGGTTCATCGCGAAGAACACGAAAGGGAAAGCGTATTTTCTCTCCTCCCCCTTTCGCTCAATACGCTCCGTCGAGGAAAACAAGAGGTAGTATGGGAACGGATGTGCTTGAATCCGCATTGTGAGAGGGGAAAAGGACTTCGGTGCATTTATGACAACCCCTCTCTCCTCTAGGGAAGTGAAGACACCAAAAAAACGAAGAAGAAAGAAAAAGACAGCGCACAAAAAGCCTCACCCACTTTTTCCTCTTGAATAAAGAATAAATGTAGAAAGATCATTTTAGTCCTGGTATACATGAGTAGATGAAGTCGCATTTTAGAAACCAGGCGTGAGTTCTAAAGCGGACTTTTTTCCCTCTATGAAAAGGCTGCACTGATGAGTGGAAAAGTGCAGGCAACGCCTCACCCCGTCTTCCACGCTCTCCATCGCAAGTTCCACCCCTTCGCCAAGTCTTCGTTTGTTATCGCTTTTTCTCGCGGAATGTCATCGGCCGGATTGCTCTCGGAGGCCACGTATCGTCAGGTTGCCTTCACATCCTGAGCTCTCAGCGCGTCGTCTATTATTTTCGCTTCTATAGCCATGGGGTCCGAGTGTGTGTTTCCTTTTTCCATGATGCGCATTAATGTAGTGATGTCCGCCCGGATGTTCAGGGGACCGTCTAACTGCGCCTCAAACACACAAAGCGCCAGCTGCACGCCTCGGGCTTCAGTCTGCGCAATCATGTGCGGAGATCGATTCCATGCACCTCCAGCCGCCAATACCTCTCCTATCTCCTTGAACATGAAGTACGTCCCGCTCCCAGCATTGTGAGCACAGTGCGTGTATATTGTACCGCACTGCCCTTCCCCAACTGGAGACTTGTGATGAAAAGCGGAACGCCCTCCTCTCCGGCCACCAAGCCGTGGTGCACCGCGACATCGCAGAATCTTCTCATGGTCGACACTCTCTGCTCCCAGGTTGATGATGTCCACTTTTTTTTTTGTCATCCTGTTTGCCCCCGAGGCCAAAGCCACTATGCACGGGCTTGTTGATGGTGCTGGGATTATTGTCACCGCGTTTGTTGAGTTGCTGAGAGTTTCGTTGTCTAACCTCCATTTTTTCCTTTTCCTCTCTTCTTTGCATTTTTGTTTCGTGAAAATGGGTTTGGGGGAGAGGCTTTTCCGGTTTCCACCACACCTCTCGGCCTCGACTGGCTGCAGGCCCCGGGATTCATTTGTTTCCGGGGCCATCTCCCGTTTTTTGGGTGGATCGTAAGAGTTTTCTCTTTCGGGACAATCGTGCAAGTGGAAGTGCAGTGCCCTATCCGCCCCCGCATCGGAAACAGCGTGCCTGCTCTGGTGGTGGCTGCGTACCCTTGCGCTTCGTTTTTTGCACGGCGCGGATGAAGAGGTCATCCGCTGCATCAGGGCCTTTGATAGCGTCCCGGATGTCCTGAATTCGTGTTTCAGGTAAATCATTCACTGTCTGCAACGCCCTTGGATTATTGTACAGTCGCCTCCCCAGACGATATGAGGCGTCCGACAGCCCACCATCCTGAAGGGAAAGACCCCAACCAGAGAAATATTCCCACGCATGTGTTCATGCATGCCCCTTATTCAAAGGGGTTTGAAATACTGTATGATAGGCGGCTGGCATGTATGTTCCGGTGACGTTTCCATCACGTACTCCACAGCTCCCTCAAACGACCGGATTTTCCCCTCTGGCTTTACAAGTGTTATTTCGCCGGATCTTCGTCGCAGCTCCTGAATTCCTCGAATTCTCAGATCAACGATGTTCTCCTCTCTTTTGAGGGAATATTCCCCTGCCAGAAAACGATTACCTGTTTTGGTGGCCTGTCTTCGTCTGTGTCTGCGCACCCTCTTTACACTGCGGAAAACGGGAGTCTCCTTCACTGATTCTGCCCGCGCCCTTTCTAGCTCCGCCGCCAACTGCGTGTTAGCAGCCTGCATCTTCATGGGTTGTACCTGCAGCATCTAGACTTGCTCGTTTGACGACTGCTGGATCTCCATGGCTTCGCGTTTCAATTGCGCTTGTACACCTTCGTACTCTCCTGCATAAGTAGGGAGTCTCGCAGTTTGAGGGCGGCCCATTCGACGTTCAGTTCCATCTGGCCTCGTTGAAGGCCTGTAGAAAAAATTCATTACACGGCATGGAGAAAGACGCAAGTGAATAGTGTAGATCACTGAAATATGCCTGATGAGCGTTACCGAACGTCACAATTAGGTTTCCTCCTTCGTCCAAACTCATAGTGCCATCAATGTGGGAAATGATCTCAGAGCTTTGTTCAGGCCGATAATGAAAAGAAAAACGCTGCGGAGCCGTGATATTTGATGAAAGCCTTGAAAGCTCTCACGCAGGTACTCTCCATTCTACATCGGAGTACGTCAAACTTATGTTTTTCAACATCTCTATGATGGAAAATAAACTTACTGATGCACACTTACTTTCTTCACGCAGAAAAATATATGCGGCGCTGCCTGCGTGTAACAAAACTTATTCTAAACGCAGAAGAGAAGAACACATTATCATTGTCATGATATTGGCAGTGGGCATCGACCATTCCTGTCGCAAGCTCGCGGCACACACGCGCACATAGAAAGGAGATAGAGAGAAGGAGAAAAAAAGAATGGTCTCTACCTTCCTTCCCCTGGAAACCAGAAGGGAAGGGATTGTCCGAAGTGTTGTCCAGATATCGTCATTTCATCAAAGCTCCGTGCACACCCCAGTAAGACATCATCACTTTATTATTTTTTTTCCCGAAATTACTCACGAAAAGGAAGTGCTGAAAGCGCCTTTAGACCACCTCCCGCTCGAGGCGGTTATGAGTGGGTTAGGGCGGGTTTTCAGAAAAATTACTGTTGACGAAAAGTCTTTAAGATAGAATGGAAAAAATATATATTTACAGATGTAGTAAGGTGATACCATTCCCCTCGCAGGCTCTCAGAAAAAAAAACCAGGATGAAAAAAAAAAAACTAACATAAAGCAGAGAAAGGGAATGTCATCATCATCATCATGTCTTGAAGGAGACCTCATCATTATTCTTGTTGCACCTGCTCTTCAGCGAGTGTCGTTTTTTCGTCCAAAAGTACCCCACGATGCAAGATAAGGCAACCATAGCAACCGTTGTACCAACGCATAGGTTCGTCTGCGAAATACCGTAGGTGACGCCAGTTCTGTTGTACCAACTCACAGCTTTGGTTCTGCCCTTCAAATTCCAATCAGGAACATGTTTCCTCACCGAAGACATTATTACGTCTTTGAGCCCCACAATTGCTTCTTTCCCTCGCGTGCCGAGTTGGCTGAGTAGATCCATTACAGGACCAGAATAGAGAAACTCAGTGGTTTTCTTGGCAGCAGAACGTAAAGTTGTCATAACTTTGTCGGCAATAATTTCCGTTAATTCCTTAGTGCACGCCGTTGCCCACTCCACGGTGGCCACCATGACACTCCTCACCTTCTCTACGGTGTCGTTCAAGGCGTACTGAAGGGCATCCATATCTTTGTGGTGATTCACCCAAAGAGGCGCCAGTTTCAATCAAATTCAACAAAAAAGTTCTTCGATTCAACTTTGTGCATTAGCGAAATTCAGTTGTGAGAAGAAATAAAACCCATACAAGAAGTTATCGGAGCAAAATTAAGATGGAGAACATAGGGGAAAAAAAAACAAGAATGATGCAAAAAAAAGAGAACGTAAACAACGATAGCAATACACACACACACAAAAAAAAAAAAAAGAAAGATCTATTTCAATATTGTGCAAATGTCAGCAGACACGAAAATGGAAAGGCATGGAAACAAGAAGAGTTCATCGTTTAAAACCCACAATGCTCCCCAGCCACTTTCTAATCCTTATAAATAGAATCCAAATGCGTGCGGCGTAGTATGTCCCAGTAACACGATGCAGTCGACTGTTGTAGTACATCCCCTCTCCGAGTTGTGGCAAATATAACTCATCGTCTTCAAATTCACTGGACCTCCTCCATGGCTCAACCAGACGCTTTCGAATTCGGCCACCTGCTTCTTGCTTTTTTCTTTCATGAGCTTCAGTCACAGGATGCTCTTTTTCTGTTAGGGGAATATCGTAGTAGAGAGATTGTATGGTAGTTAAATTTACAAGCAGACCCAGCAACTGAAGCTCAAGGGATTTGGCACTCAGTCCCCAAAATGGCGAAACGCCTGTGCTACGGACATGCTGAAGTAGACCCTGAAGACACAGGGGGCTACCTACTGGAAGGTACATCCCATCGTACGTGTTGTGTGGTAAGAAGGGGCGACCTCTACGCAGAGCCAGATCGATGAGCACCCCACTACAAAGTGCTAATGTGTGCACAATCTCCTTCCCAGCCTCCTTCGAAATTATTGGACTACGTGACGCAATGAGTCTCTGCCGATTCATAACGCGTTTCAGTGCAATTTGCGTGAAGAGTTCCATCTTCGATTCAAGCATGGCATACCGGAAAACGTGCCGGTGATTAATGGTAAACAGGGCTTTTCCTCCTTGTGTCAATGGTTTCGTATGATGCCACTGCGCCGTTTTATGTTCTTCCATCCAGAATTTGTAAAGGGAGCGGCCCCAAAGATGTTCCGATAAGAACTGCGTAAAGCTACGAAGGTGCACGTTGCCTCGTTCCCTTTCTTCAATTAGCATCAAACTAAAACCGTCCGGCTCTCCAGACATCAATGCTGTGGAAAGGAGTTGCAGCGCAATGGTTGCCTCCCGTATACGAGATGAGGATAAAACTGATTCTGCCAATAACTCTGCAATACGTGCAGGAATCGAGTTTGGTCGATTCTTCGGGAGTATTTTCGTCGCCAACTGCTCTTCGAGAGACTCTGTGGTAGTCTGCGAGAATAGAAACAAAATTGCCTCCCAAACACCGCTGAAGAGACGCTGCAGCCGGGTCCAACGTGTGTCATCCAAGTAGTAATGAATATCACTCGTCACCAAGAGCGGATTAATGTTGTGCTCATGAAGGCTATTTTGCACTGCGGCACGAAGTACCTGCAATTCCCGTGAGGAGTGCACAGAAGTTGCAAAAATGTGCCAACTCTTGTCATTCACTTGTGCTCGATGTCTTGAAGTGGCAATGGGTGACACATTTCGTGCAAGCTGCAGCAATTTCCCAATAAAACTGGCACACGTGTCGCTAACAGAGGGACGAAAAAAATGTGAAACATCCGGAGCGTAGCGAGGCGATGAAAATAAGTCTCCATCTCGTATATCTGCAACGGTGATGTGCCCCCCACGAAGCAATGAGATCATAAGGAAAAATGAATCAACACGTCGCGGCGACGAATATCTGCGGTCCAGAATTCCAGGTTTGTTATCCTCGTCCTTCCACAATCGTGCTGCCTCTCGAAGAAGAAAAAAAGTCCGTTGCACGCGACACGTTGCCCTGCCCTCCTCATCAGTACATGGACGGGCGCCAAAGAATCGCTCCAAAGCAATACGCATGTACTGTTCCCCCTCCAAGCCACTGCGGAGTGTCGACATGGCGAGAAGCACAAGGCTCTCAGAGGAGACAAAACCGGACCTTGTAAAGTCTGAAAAGTGGTCGACTGGATTTCCACGCTGTAACACATGTATAAAAAAGGCTTCCACCGACCAACCCTCATCCTTCAACAGCGATGTATCTATATTCTTTGAGCTTGAAGCCGCGTGAAATTTTTTCTCCGCATCCTCACCTAGTTTCGCCAAGGAATAATGAAATGCTGCTGCGCTAAGTTCAAGAGCTAGGAATGCATATTTCGCAGCAAGGCTGTATTTAAGGCCATTTAACAATTGAACGTAACTCAGTAACACCAGCACATCGTGCACCGCGCCATGTATCCCTTGCGATTGCATCATCCGTGGAAAGCGGGAATGATGTCCTGCACCAACCTCCAGTTTGTACGAACTGCACTGCCCAATTATTACACCACTTCTGCGCAGCAGATGTAACTGTTCGAGATGTTTGTCGCATCCACCGCCACGACCACCCTCAGAGAATTGTAACTTGTCATCTTCAGCGTGCGATACATCGCATGTGTATTGCAGTTTGCGCAGCACAGTAAGAAGAAGACACTCCGCCCGCGGCAAGTCACGTGAAAAATCCTTAATCCCTGCAATGTAGAGCTGCGCCATAAAAATATCTCGCACCATGTCTGGGGAAAGTTGTCCTTGTGACTCAAATTCTTTTGCTCTATCGTCTCCAGCGGCATCTAGCTCAACGTCGAGGTTATTAAGGCGTTCACGTGTGATGTACGGCTCGTTCACAAGACTCCAACTATTCTCTAGAGCAAAAAAACGTTCGTATTGCAGCAACTTCTCAGCGGACGGGGGAGTCCTTGATGAATTTCCTATTTTTGTACCCATGACTTGTCGCCAAAAATAACTGTTCCTTTCAGAGAGCATCGCATGTAGTAGTTCCACCGCCACTTGAGGTTGGCTTGAGGACAAAATACCATGTTCTTTCATTGTTGCAAACGCTGCTATAGCACTCTTTGAGCCAGCATGTGCAGCCTCCCAAATAAATAGATAGCCTTTTTGAGCACGATGCCACCAAGTCTGACTCACTTCTGCAGCTGATGCTTCTGCCTCTTTTCCACTTTTGCTACTTTCGTCATTCGCATTCACGTCAGATTCATCAAGAAGTTCCAAAAGGCCTGCTAGGAACTTTTTCTCGGAATGCAGATCAGCGAAGGTGGAACAGAGGCCAAAACATGTTGAAAAGACACCACGATCCACATCATCCACAGCAAGCTGACGGATACGGGAGAGGTAATGACCTGTTGTGTAATTAGCGCCATCTTCCATGACAAGGATGCTGTGGTACAAGGCGTGCAGCTGTGCTGAAGAAATGGGGAATCCAGTGAGGGTTGTCCAATTCTGTAGCTCCTTCACACCTTCACAATAGCGAGGACAGCGAAAGTCACACACTCCCTCATCCACGGCCTCTTCCTTTTCACCTTTTAACGAAGGGAAGCCAAAGCTTTCAGGGATATTTTTGCCACACGCCTCTTCCCTTGCTACTATGAGAGAACGCATCCGTCTCTCAGTGGGCAACACTTTCTGACTCCGAAGCGTCTCTATAGCATGAAGAATGTTTGAGCATCGTGTAGAAGTCGATGAGTCTGCAAACGGAAAGGCCCCAGGGTCGTGTGATTCTGAATCTAAGGCCACCACCAAACGATCACCTATCGTAGGTCTTTCTCTCAAACCCCTTTTCAACTCCTCAAGCTCATGCATCATAGATAAATGTTTTTGATATTGCTTATGCACTTTAAGACGTTCCTCTCGCTCGTTAATCATTGCACTATGGTGTATACGGCGCAGTGTTACGTGAATCGTATTTAGCTTTCCCACGTAGGCCCCGGTAACCTTTAGCCTCCTACGCATCACTCGACGTAGTATTGGTTGTGTGATATTTACCCTGAGGATCACCCGGCGGTTGGCGTCGCGGTGCACGAGAATATCACCCAAATGAATGAGTACCACACCAACATCGGCCGATGACTCCATTTCGATTAGCCCAAGAGGTTCATTTGCACCTAAATTTCCCATAGCCATTGGATTTGATGATTTTATCAATGACTGCAGTGCCCTCAGCCTCTGCTCACCATATTTCTCCCCCAATGTTGGAGAGAGTTGAAACACCTCACGCAGCAATTCCCACGCATCCACGTGGGGACAGACACCCCTTTTGTTGTCGATGAAAAGAAGAAGCGCAGCAAGCGCCTCGAGATCGATTTCCGACGTCACCTGCACACGGAATGGCACGTGGAGCTCTGAGAGGGTCCGCTTGTTTGCATCGGTGTCCACCACCTCATCGAGAGAAAAAAACAAATCATTGCGGTCGTACTCCTCTTTCCAGGTGCATACCGCTGCAAGAGGCAGCCAGAGTGCAATGAGGATGAATACCCGAAATAAGATCATTCTAACACGCACACGCACACACAGAAGATGAAACAGTATAAAGAGGAAGTTGCAAGAGTGTCGAGGAATGAGTGTAGATGAGAAGGTGTGCCGGTTGTACCAGCAGAAGCACAGGAAGAGGTAAATAAATAAAAAAAAACAAGACAAACACAAAGAGAAGAGAAGAGAAAAGACCACCAACCACACACACACACACACACACACACACACACACACACACACACACACACACATTGTATATAAATATATACGCTTAAAAGAAATATCAAACGACTATACATCTGCTCACTCGCTTCTGAGCTCCATTGCTTTGCATTACACCACACTGCTCGAGGTTTCTAATCAGCTTCAGCAGCTTCTCTTTCAGCTTCCTAACTTACTAATCGCCTCGTCTTCTTTTTCATCATCATGGTGACGAGGTTTTATTCTCGTCTCACAGCGTTCTTGGTACAGCTTTATTTTAGCGATTGAGACTGTTTGCCCAAAACATCAAAAAGAATTTTTTTCATTGTGCGCTCCTGGTTCCGGCCGATTTTATGTCCACACAGTGGACACCCTTTCCCCTTCATGCACTCATACTCGTAGTCGAGATCCTTGAAGAAATGCTGGCATCCAGGACAGACCATAATGCCGATATTGTCGTTTACCAGGCGGTAGTACTTGTTTTGAGTGGGCAAAGTACCAAAACCTGGTTTTACAATGAACACCTCCTCACGACGCATCCGGCGTAAAATCCCCGCGTTCACAACAAAAGGTTGATACACCGCATTCTGCCGACCTGGTCGTGTGACATGTGCCAACTGAACCTGAAACGGATCACTGCCAGCCGCAGGGCCCCTCCCCATTGCTTGCATCTCATGATTTATCATAGCATCAATGTTTTCCTCTTCCTCAATGAATGTAACCACATCAGCGCCTTGACCAGACTTCCACTCATTACAATTTCCATCATCCCCTTTTTTGTTGTCGTTCCGACCCATTTCGGTCAAAATGATTCGCTCGGCCTCCGCATCAGTAAGATTATTAGCCAGCACAAACTCAACCAGCGGAAGAGACTCGAATTTCACAAAAGATCGAACAAATGGGTGATAGCAATTGGGACAGCAATCCCCTGGTCCACTAAGTTGTGGCACTGTTTGCCTGCAGCGATAGCAAAAGTCAAGAAGCTCCTCCCGGTCAGTATACCCCTTGCTGCGAATCAGAAGGCTGTCCACATCCACTTGTTCAGCAACTTTCAGGGGAAGGACGACACTCTGTAGCCGTTCAAAAAGCAGACATGCGGTGCGATTCATGCCTAATTGAGCTGCAATGCGGGCAAGGGTATACAACAACTCCCCCTTTCCCACATTCATCGGAATCACTGCACTACCGATCAAAGCCAGAAGGTATCTAGACAAGTTAAGTAGCGCCACCCCATCAAATAAAAAGGGTTGTGTCACCTTTAAGTAAACAAAGTGGTAAGCATAATAAATATTCGCTTTGAGGACACATTCTGCACTCAATTTAATACGAGTGGCCCATTCGGCTTCTGTTAACTGTTGTCCATCTTCTAGAATTCCGTACTCCTGCGCAAGACGGATAAAATAAAAAGAAGCGTCACGGTACCTACGACAAATGACACTGTTCGCTGCCAGCGACTCCAGCATACGAATCGCCTCCTTAGGCCATTTAGCCACACGGTAGGCTTCTAATGCCTCATTGAAGTAGCCACCATCCGCCAGCCAGTTAGCCCACGGCACATAGACGTGGCGGACATACTGTGGATAACGTTCAAGGAGCGTAAATGCCTGTTGCCATTCATTCTCCTCTACATGAAGAGCAATGAGAGAACGAAAATCGCCTACCTTCTCGTACGCATCTAGGGCATATTGGATTGCTCCATTCTTCTTAAAGTATTCAGCACATTCCGTAATGAGAGCAACTTCGGATTTTGGAAATGATCGGCAGATGTCCATCAACTTGTCTATTTGTCCAGCACTGCACAACATGGCTATTGCTCTACTTCTGTCATCACAGGCCTGATACAAGGAGGCGGCCTCCACAAAGTTCTGCGAGTCCTCTGCCCAGCGTGCCTGTTGACGAATCAAATCCTTGAGATGCAATTCATTTTGGCATATTTTCTTTGCTTCAGACCACATCTTCATATCACAAAACATTTCAATGGCCCTATTTTCGTGCCCTGCCTTCAAAAACTGACGTGCAGCCTCTTGATATTTACCCTGGTATGCTAAAATATCACCCACTAGAAGGCCACTGTCTGTAGTGCCACCCTTCAAAGCATTCTGATTTTTTTCCAATTCAAGCCTTTTGAGCAATTCTACAAACTTCACCTCATGAATACGAATAAATGCTCTTTGAGCGATGTCTAGCCGCAGCTGTGTCATCGCATGCATGCCAAGCATTTTCCAGTCCCCTTCTGTTACCCCAAGTGATGCAATGCGGAAAGCGCTGTCAAAGTCCTTCTTTTCAACATAGCGGTATAAGGCGTGAGAGTGTGGTACGTCCACCATTTCAATGGTAGTACCATTTAAATTGAAAACACGGTTGGCCTTAAACCCTACAACAAAACCAGGTATATTCTGCTGGTACGGGGGAAGTGAACCCGTTTTGATGTTCAACATGTTGCCTACCGATGTGTATGAAATCATATCATCATACTCGGAGTTCCATGACACCGCTATAACTCCAGTTTCCGTAAACAACACTGCCTTGTTGTTTTCAAGATCGAACACCTGCAGAAGGTTGTTCTCGTCCACCACGGCTATCTTTGAGCGGGTGGAACTAATGTCCAGAGAGCGGATGGACATGTTGATCTTCACCAGCGTAGTAAAAAAGGGGTTGTCTACAAAAACACGCAACACCGCTCCGTTCTTGAGGCCAAGTAGTAGTCCCTCCCTTCCTTCTGCACCGCCAACCACTTTCATAAAGGTGACAGAACTTTCCACCGTCCACTCACGGCGCTTATTGCCCTGAAAATCGTACATTGTAAGTCGCCGGTCATGACACAAAAGAATAGCATTGAATGTTACGGAAAGAAGAGTACAGTCCATTTTTTTCCAAATGTGCGCAACATCCTGAAAACTCATTTGCCTTCCATCGTCGTAAAAAATCTCAAAGATTACAAATTCATCATGTAGTTGAACAGCAACGCGATCCCTGTACATGGCCAGCTTGCAAACGTAGTTATTACAAGGAATTCGTAGCTTCTTATCAAGCGTCAATTGGTGCACCACGACATCAGTCATTTTGTCACAGCACACATACTGGTCGTTGTAAATACTATGCACCGTATGAGTGGAAATCTCAACAACACTGATACTTCCATCATTAGTTCCACAACACACCTGTTGCTGCCTTGGACGCTGCTGAGCTGCCCATACCCAATCATTACACTCCATCACTGTGGCCAACATGTTACCATTCATGGTGTAAAGCGAAAGCTTGTGATCGCTTCCACCAATTAGTAAAAAAGGCCCATTTCCGTAGACTGAGATACAGCAAGGATCACATTGAAGCTCCTTTTCCTTACCTATAGGCTTACCACGGGATGTATAGAAGGATAGTCGCCTATCCCAAGATCCCGCAACAAGAACATCTGTGCCATTCTCTTCCATGGGTGCAAACACCAATGCCCACACCGGTGCACTCCGCTTAATTTGAAATTTTTCAGCTTTTTCAGTGTGAATCAAAATGATTCCATCAAAGAGACCAATGGCCAGCGTTCGCCCATCACGGGTCCACGACAGACAAAGACCCCTGGAAGGCAACGAGTTTTTCCCCACCTTTGGCTGAGTTGGAGACCAAATACCGTAATCAGCAGAAGACACGGAAGCCAATTCCCCCGTCACTGGGTTGAACGATAGAGCCTGCACAGATTCCTTATGCCGATACTTCAGAACACCCTCACCGTTGGTGGTCCACAAAATGACGCATTTATCCGCCCCACCACTCGCAAAGTTCTTGCCATCGTATGAGTAGCTAACACAGTTTACTGTGTCAGTGTGTCCCTTAATGGAATGAAGAGCAGCCCCTGTGGTGGCATCGTAGATGACAACCGTAGTACCACAGGAGGCTATGATGGTATCTCCACTTGGACTGCATGATACACCGTAAACAGGAGGCGGAACATCACTGTCAGATGCCAATGTCTCGGACCATTTCAGCGTCGTATGCATCCCCGACTCAAGAAAACAACTTTTGTATCTCTTTTCCCTTCCAACAGGTCCTGCTCCTCTTTTTTCCCCTGCGATCCGGGTTTCCAGCACCTCCTTCCAGAAACACACAGACAGACAGACCAAGAAAGAAAGAAAAAACAGGGCAGGATGTAAAAGAAAAAATGGGAAAAAATAGAAATAAACACGGGAAACTGGTTGAAGAAAAATGTGATCTGTAAAAAAAAAATTGAAAGAAGAATAGCACATTGTGGGATTCTTCCTGACACATTCGTAAATCATTGAAAAGAAAAAAAAGTAAAACAAGAAGAAAAAATGATGTTACTGTTCGTCACTCAGCCGCAGCGACAGCTGCACCTTCATCGGCGGCATGCGCGCGGTACTGATCGCGCTCGCCATGGAAGCCACGACCACGGCCGTAGCCACCATCACCACGTCCGTACCCGCGTCCACGGCCACGTCCCTCTCCGCGTCCACGGCCACGTCCCTCTCCGCGTCCACGGCCACGTCCCTCTCCGCGTCCATGGCCACGTCCCTCACTGCGCTCTAGCATCTTGTAGTCAGCCTTGTGAGTATTGGGCGTATCATCGGGAGCGAGGTGCAAGTAACCACGCAGATACTTCACGCCCTCATCATTGAGCGTCCAATAGAACTGGCGCCAAGCAAACTGCTCCTTGATGAGGCCACGGCTCTTCATTGAGCGCATCAGCTGCATCACCTGCAGTGCAGGGACCGTGAACGCCTTGCCACCGAGGGTGCCTGTCCATGTGCCCAAGGGGTCCTTTTTGCAGGAAATGACACCCTCCGTAAAGAAGAAGCGGTACACGTCGTCACGCGTACTCTTGGGGACGTATGTGGTCATGATACAGTAACTTAGCACAAATACAAACATAATAAGGAAAAAAAGAATATTGATTTTTTAAAGCACGAAGTCACACAACACGATTCTCCCTTACACATAAAACCAAACACAAGAAATCCAAAAGCGCGGTCAGCCAATACAAGAGTTTTTTTTTTTTTGCCAAAAATAAAAAAAATTTAAAAAACGATGCTCACAGAGAGAAACACCCTCAGCTTTTTCATGCCACAGGAGCCGCAGCGACAGCTGCACCTTCATCGGCGGCATGCGCGCGGTACTGATCGCGTTCGCCATGGAAGCCACGACCACGGCCGTAGCCACCATCACCACGTCCGTACCCGCGTCCACGGCCACGTCCCTCTCCGCGTCCACGGCCACGTCCCTCTCCGCGTCCACGGCCACGTCCCTCACTGCGCTCTAGCATCTTGTAGTCAGCCTTGTGAGTATTGGGCGTATCATCGGGAGCGAGGTGCAAGTAACCACGCAGATACTTCACGCCCTCATCATTGAGCGTCCAATAGAACTGGCGCCAAGCAAACTGCTCCTTGATGAGGCCACGGCTCTTCATTGAGCGCATCAGCTGCATCACCTGCAGTGCAGGGACCGTGAACGCCTTGCCACCGAGGGTGCCTGTCCATGTGCCCAAGGGGTCCTTTTTGCAGGAAATGACACCCTCCGTAAAGAAGAAGCGGTACACGTCGTCACGCGTACTCTTGGGGACGTATGTGGTCATCTTGCCGATGAGCTTCATAGTAAAGGAAGAGAATAGGAAAGGAAGAAGCATATACAGCATGACGCCTAGATGTCGATCTTAGTGTAACATTTTTTTTTTGTTGTTGTTGTTGTTGTTTTAGGGTAATGCAGAGAGCATCTGTGTGTTTGTGCGTAACTCACGAAACACTTTGAGAAATACTGAGAAGGAAGAAGACTGAAGATAATACAGAAAATATATAATTTCAACACAACATCACACTCTCTACAACCGTTAACCCCCTTTTTTACACAGCTCCTTCACTCGCACACACACAAATACAAATACACGCAGAGACACCAAATAGTGAATGGGGTAGAGGAGACCACCTGCTACCTCTAGTCCGTTTGTCTCAGTTGTGGTGGTTGTGCCTGTCTACCCGCCTGAGTGTATTTATGCGTGGTTCTCCTGCCTGCCTCACACGTTCTTTCCCTGGTTCATGTTCATGTGCATAGCAAGGCTAAAGAACTCATCAGCCGCTTCCATACACTCTTTTCCTCCGTTTAGAAAAAAAACATCATGATCGTCAATACTAATGAAGCCCCCATGCTCTCCCTTTGGCACGTCCACGAAAAAACGACCAAGCTCGTACAACATTTCTGTTAGCTCCTCCACCTGCTCGAGGGAAATGACAAAAATCTCATCCATTTTCCATGAGCGACCATGTTGCTCCATCTGCAGCGTTGGTGTGTCCTGATGAAGCTGCAGCTTCAATACTTTTCGCCCATTACCAATGTTTACCTCGAAGGAATGTCTGAAATTAAGCCGTAGCGCTGCACGATCACGCTCTGCCTTACGAATGGACAAGAAATCCAACAGAATACGCTCCGCCTCCAACTCCGTTTTAGGGTCTTTTTCACTGAGATGCGCAGCCATCTCGGTGAAGAGACTCTGCAAGTTGTGGCTCTCAGCGTAAGCTGCGTTTGCACACTCCTTCTCATTGCTTACATCACTCACGTGAATACGATTGCGAGATGAGTTGAATGCATCCGGCAGTTTTGTGCTTGACATTCTTTTTTAGAACACCTTCTTGATACTATCCCTCCACCCCTCACAACCGTAAATCCCGAAGAGAGAAAAGAAAGCAATCAGCTTCCCCAGCCCCCCTTTCACTTATCTTCGGCATCGTTTCCAATTTACACACATACACGAACACACAAAAAAAGATTTAAGTAAGTTGCTGACATGTCGACACTCAAAACCACATACCTGCCAAAAGATAAGCGATGAACTCAGTTCCTCAGGTGGTGGTGTTGATGAGTTGGGGAAGGCGATGTCTTTTACAATGCCACCCGCAGATGCAAAGTAGACAAATGTATCTCTTTCTCTCTCTCTCTCTCTGCAACATACAGCCTTCAGAAGCATGTAGAATTTTTTACATGCATGAACTCGGGAGTAGAGAAGTCAGGCTTCGACGTCAAATTGCCACACCGTCAGGGAAACCGTGTGACCGCAAGCCTGGAGGAGAAAGAAGGAAAACAACACAAGAAAAAGGGGGAGGTGGGAGGAGGCAGCGACAACAAACGGGGGTTGAAAGAGAAATATACCCGCTTCCAAAAAAGAAATCCAACAACGTCCGTTCTAAAGCAACGGAAAAGCGCAGCACTGCCCCCCCCCCCAAAAAAAAAAAACATCACTTAAAAAGCTTCATCCGCAGATGCACACATCATCAACATCAGCCGTCCGCAGAAACAACAAAAAACAACGTCACTTCTGTTTTGGTTGCGTGATAGAAAAGAGGGGGCACCAAACCGTCATACTATCCGTCGTATCTCAAAAAAAAAAAAAAGACAATGAGAAAAAGAGACAATGAGAAAAAGATGCCTATTACCTCAAACGCAATGGAAACGCCCAACTTGAGAGAATTGGAAATAGTAGCAAGACCAAATATTTAGGAAAGAGATAATAAACACTCACGTCATCTGCATTAACTTGTAGCAGTAGCCAGAATGAGACGATAGAAAGAGAGAGGTTCATGCCTAATCATAAAGAAAAACAGGTACATTACAATTAAAATGAGTTCCCCCCCCTCCCCCACACACACACATACCAACGGCAATTAATCCGACTTATTGCCCTTCCGTAAGAGCCCAATCCAGCTACTTACACGATAGTGATCCTTTATGATGCCTTTGTAGACAGGTTCAGTGAATTCACCGGAGCACTCCTAATTTCCAAACCAGCGAAAAACTAGCATTCAAAACCAGTAAATTACAAGAGGATACATCTTTCGAAACTGCTGCGGTCCAGCATTCGGTGACGGACACCTCGCAACATGCATCAGGCGACCTCCCACACCCTTTCCACACACTCATGTGGATAGCGACAACTCGGAGGCAGAACTCTACATGTGGCCTTAGAAATCAAACTCTACCCCCCAAAAGGGGTGGAAGGGCAATGAGACGCCACACACATTGCCTTCCCTTTTCGTTTTGACAGGTCACGAGACTCATTGATTTCCCGGAAGCAGAAACACCACCCCCCCCCATCCGACTCAGGGCTGTGTAATGTAGCCTGAAGCCGCTCGGAGTTTCAACATTAGAACCTTTTCAGGAAGAAGATCTTCTAAACGCGTAGGCCTGATAAGTACTCAGTCCCCTCAAAAGCGGCTAGAAGATCAGACCATGAAGCAGCAGTGGAAGCACAAAAATCAGCCATAAAAGGTTCTACTTCAAGCATACCACCACCAAGAAAACTAACAGCTGCATTCTCTACAGTGTTCTCAGTAGCCTCTTTTCCATTGTATTGCTCCTCGTGAATAAGCTCCCAAACACCTTCTGTATCCATTAACTCAGACAACTCCCATCACAACCTTTCAAGGAAGAAAACGAAAATGAATAGGAGTTGGTGCTCGCTTCCCTTTTTTTTTTCCGTTGTTGCTTTTCCGAATCATATGAAGCCTTCGTGTGACTGGCTGCTCATCCTCTATTCCTAGTGCCTGATGTTGCCGAATAGAAGCTCGTCAGGGTGTTATATTTATACGGCACCTTCTCCGCTCATAGATTACTCGACGAACCTTTGGCATTTTCAAGGGATTCAATAAAAAACATCTCCTTTGCACCGCTATCCGTGCTCAGCACCACCACCATTCTGCGATAATAAATAAAGTACATTAGTCGCACCAGTGTGTATGACCCTAGCACCACAAACTGCAGAAGGGTTCCAGCAAAAAGGGTGTAGAAGGAATATCCCACTCTGCACGAGATCTCATGAGAAACTGCGGGGAGGAGATGCATCAGATCTTGCATGGCCCCTTGGTACGTCTCGCAGAAGGATCTCCCGCATTTCAACAAAGAAGTCTGGAGAATGTACTCAGTAATCAGCGCCATGAGAAAAAAAACATTTCCTGCTACAATCGAGAACACGCATACAAACTTTAGATAGCGACACCATTGCTTTGTTGTTTTACACTCAGCCAGAGTGTTGGGCTGCTCAAACTCATGGATGTCGATCACCAGCCGACAAGATTTGTCCCACACTTTTTTTTTTTCCGCTCCTGAAACTGGAGCGAATTGCGGCAAAATACCAAAAAAGTGCGCCACCAAAACAAGTACTACTACTGCAGAAATGACTCCGATAGACGTAGCTGAGACAACAAGAAGGCTCAAAGACATAACTTTTCCGGCTGAAATACCACCACACGACTCTGCCGTTGCATAACCAAACTGAAGGGCATCCTGGCGCACCCTTACATATGCGTCTCGAACGTGAATAGGAAGATCCGGGTCCACATTGACCTCTGCATTACGTAATGACGAAAAGGGTAAGAGGTTATTGTTCTTTCGAGAAACGTAGGAGGAGCCAATGGAGAAATAAAGCATACCCAGATTCACTTCAAATTGTGGAACCAGCAATATCGACATAGAAGGCACAACAGCATTATCCATCGTGGTATACATGATACCTTTTTCGTTCCATGCCTCGATGAAGTTATTAGAAACAAGAGTCATAATTCCAAGAGCAGCGGATCCACAGGAGGACAATAAGATGACAATAAGAGAAACTTGGAGCACAGAACGAAAGACAGTGCTCGTTCTGAACAAGTGAAGCATTAAGTTCCTCTTCTCATAGAGGATCTCTCCTTCATTGGATGTTAGCCTATCCATATCCACCTTAGTTTGTAGATGTTTGTGTATGGACAGGGCTGCGGTGTCTGCGTATATATATATATATATATATATATATGCACGTATGCAGGGAGAAGAGAGAGGGAGCTTCAGAAGCTAAAGGAGAAGAAAAAAGAGAAAAAAGGGACAATATATATATATATATATATATATATTAGAAAGCACGATTGAACAGAACACACATATACATACACAGACAACTAGAGAAAGAGAGAAGAAAACACATCCAAAGTGCGTAGACAGAACCCAAAGAAGAAAAAATGAGCATATACATAGATACATACAAATATACATGCGTACATACATATAGAGAGAAAAAGAAAGGGCAAACATTTTCCGATCTTCTTCAAAACAGAAAGACAAAGGTTCAAGTGCGGGGATACAAGACATGAGCAACACATCATGGCCATAAGCGAGCGAAGAAAAAAAAGAAACACACACACACAAAAAAAAAAAGAAACGATAATGTCCAGATTGAATTTCAAGAGCTCAAAGCACAAATAAGCGCAACACCACGTTTTACCCAATGCTTAGGGTTGACTGTTGTTGGAATTTCCACAGTCAGCACGTAATTGGTAGAGTGTCCAGTGGTACTTAGCGTTCCAGCACGACGAAGAGTCTTGTAAAGTGGACACACGTACACATCATCTCCTGGCTTTGGTCTATTAACAACAGGGTTAAGCCATAGCAATGGAACCTTTTCAAATAACACTTTTGGCATGGGTTCTTCCAGCTGCAACGCGTTCTGATCGATACGAGCCCCTTCAATATAGATGCCATGAATGTAACATCCCGTCTCTGGTGGGCTTGTAACAGACTCCGGATCAGTGTGTATCCATTTGAAACCGTAGCCTACCGTATCAATAGAAACGTGTTTCTTGCGCGCAAAGTTTTGTAGGATGCCCGTTAAAAAGGCCTGAGGAAAGAAGAAACCAGAAATCCAATACACATTGGGATGCCCACCCTTGTACCATTGATTGATCATGGCCAAACGCTGACCCAAGTCATCTACCCATGAACCAAGTGGCTTTAGGCTCGGGTACGCCCGCTCAGCCCACTTCCCAGGGACATGATTGTTGTACAGGCAACAGTACACCTCCTCGAGCTCTTGACTCATCAGCACCTCGCCCTTGATGGCTAGTGGGAGTCCCTCGAGGGTTTCTCTCATCACTTCTGTGAGGCGATTAAATCGAATAGCCTCCTGAACAAGCACTGTGTTCATAGAATCCTCATATTTCGTTGGATATTTCCTTTGGAACTGAGTAATGTTGAAGGCACTACTCAATTTACCAAAAATAACCTGGGCAAGCTCCACAACCACATCATCTGGCGACTTTCCCGATGAAGTCTTTGGTGACATCTCACCTTGCAGGGCAACAATAGCCTCCAAGGTTTCAAATGTCTCATTTCGGGCACATGTAATGTCAGCATTTTCATGTAGTCCAAAGATCTCTGGGTTTGTGTTGAGTGGCCATGATTCAATATAATCCAAGTAGTCTTTTTGTGAACCAACAGGAATTGAGCGGTAGATACCTGATGGGGAAAATTGATAATCATCCGTCATGACCATAGGCGTCACAAATACCTCGAGCAGTGTGTTCAGCGTTCGCCTATCCCAGTCATCTGTAACACGACCACCGTAGTGAATGTTGCCACTCAATTCTTTTATAACCTTGTATGGGACTTCCTCATATTTTTCCAGAAACATCCGCATCTGTGTGACGCAGCATCCCAAGTCACCAGATGTGTACTCGTACGGGATATTCCACCCTAATGCTCCAAATTTACGACGCTCTTGAATGAGCGCGTGAAAGAAAGAGATGGCAAAAAACAACTTCTTAAACTCCATGGGTTTCCTGCATCTCGCAAAGTAATCTGGATGATAACTAAGCATTGAGCGTGTAACATTAGCCTGCATGCCTTTGGGTGGTTCATTAGTGATCTTCACACCGTTTTGTAGTACAGAAACGGGGAAATGCGCACTTGGCATAGATGTGAGCCAAAGACGAAAAGCAGGATGTGAATTTGTCCCTATAGCCTCTACAAGTCGCTCCAAGGTGGGCATCCACGAGGTTGCCAGATGACAGTTCTGCAGTAACACCCACGTACCGTTCTCCATGCCCTCCTGAAGCATTCGCTCCGCTCGTGGCCCCTGTCCCTGACCAAGAGAGATGTCAAAAAGTTTTTTTCCCATATTCTGCTGATCAGCAAATTTCTTCCAATCCTCAAAAGGATCTGCACCCTGTGAAAGGACAAAGATGAGCGGTGTCATTGGGCTAGACTCCTTAAACGATGTTAAGAGATCAAATGGAGGAGGACGGATAAAACGTTCTCCCAAATGATCCTTGACGAATTCTTGTACAGCCGCCATGAGTTTGTCCGGACGAAGGCAGCGAAGAAACATCATTCGTTGCACCGCGGTGAGACGCTCCTCGTACACACCCTTTAGTTTCTCCTGGTGGGCCATAGACGACATGAAAATACTGCGGTAATGTTGAAGATTTTCAGTGATGTGGGATGCAAATCCATTAAAACAAGAATATTTCGCAGAGAGATAACATAGGTCTGTCCATGCCGACTCTGTAAGCCAGGAGGGTGCTGGATTAGGCTGCCCCTTGGACGTTATGGAAGGTCCCTGAAGCAGGAAGCGAAACTCATCATCATCAACAGCATTTTGTTGTTGCAGGATCCGGACACAAAGAAAGAATGAAAACATAATCTTGTGTTTCTCAAAGAGCGAACGGCTGATGTTCTGATAAAAGCTATACGTGAAGTAATCTTGAAGGTTCTGCAGCCGCGTTGCAAGATCGTCAGAGGATTCCGACGACTCAATACCATTAATAAACAGTCGCACAAACCACTGAAGTGAGTACTGATACATTGGGTCCACATTTGAAAGAGTGGCACAGCAAAAATACAAGCAGGAAGAATGACGCGAAACGGGTCGGTACAACTCACGACTTGCGTTGATCTCCACCTCGGCCTCCTCAGCTTCCGCGACTTTAGTTTTGATCTCATCTGTTGTGGCTTTGGACTGCTTCAAATACTCTATAAGGCTCTCATCATCCAAAATATCACCCTGAACCTCCACCATCTTGCGCAGAATAGTTTTCTGAATGTCATCCACCTCCGCTCGCATCGAGGCATTCATTTTGATCAACTCGCTTCTGCGCATCTCTAGTTCTTTGCGTTCCTGACCCACAACCACACCAAGAAGTTGATCCTCCAAGCCCTGTGGGGTTATAAAGAAGTTCAACAAGGTTACCTGCACCATGACTTCTGGAACATAATGTGGATTCGGTAACTTAGTGGTCATGTAAAACTTAAAGTCGGGATTCCAGGGTATCGGATGCTCAGAAATGCGGATCATTTCTTGCCCACCCTGAATAAAAGTCTGGATCGCAAGAAGAGGAGAGAGACTTGCATCAATCGTTTCACCCACACTTTCCAGCAGCACCGGTCGCCCTGATCTAACAGCATACTCAATGCGTTTCACCACATCTTTTTGACTGGGTTTCAATATTTCTATGCCTTCTGGATACATCCGTCGAATCCACTTGTTTGCCTGCGTCTGCGGATCAATCATGAGAGACCAACGACGGGCATTCGACATGATGATGGCATTCTCCACTGACAACACGTCTGTTGGCAAACCATTCACATTCCAACCTTGCGTGACAATTGGATCCTGAAGTGTGTAGTACACAGAAAGCTGAGGACTGTGCAGAATATTATGCTTTTGTAACTCCTTTTTCCATTGTTGCAACAGATCTTTTCGGTAGATAGCTGTAAACGGTCCAATATATGCAATCTGACCAGCTGCTGCAATCATGTCACCAATAAGATACTTGAAATTTTCGTCAATTTCTTGCAGCGTACTCATCCAGTTCTTCTTCTCACCTGCAAGTCCATCAATAAGCATGGCAGCACGAGCGAGTTTTGTTTCCGTCATCTGTACTACTTCCTCCAGTTCCTGCATCTCACTCTCTGCACGTGTCTTGTCAGTTTGTAGTCCATGAAGTTTCTGAGAGACAGCCTCCAACCGTGCCTGCGCCATGCGAAGTTTCTCCTGAAACACACGGTTGTCATCCTGAGCAACGGCCAGACGTTGTCTCAGAGGCTCTACCTTTTTGTTTACCTCGTGAAATTTTACCATAGCATGAGTCCATTGACACATCGCCGCACAAGCTTGACTAGCACCCGCAATCTTCTTAGGTGTAAAGTCTTCGGATGAAACGAGGGGCATAACAGCCTGAATAAGCCTCTCTGGAATGTGCTCCTTGTCATAATTAATCAGACGCTGCAATAGAGCATTGGGATTATTGAGGAGTTGTTCCTTCGCAGTAGCCCAATAGTCTGGTTTCTTCTCTATCGACCCAGTAGCACGCATTACAGGTTTGATCTGAAAGAGAATGCTAATACCCTGCATTGTCATGACGACACCAGGTGTAGGGGCCTTATAGCCAGCCACCTCTGTGATCTGCGAAGACTTAAGGTTTGCCAGACTATCCAAAGCACGATCCAATTCGGGAAGTGCTTCACTAAGTTGCTCATGTGCCTCTGCTTCAATGGCAGCACACTCTCGCTGCTTTGTCGCGACGGCTACCTCCTCCTGTTGAGCCTCCCTTTTAGTCTCCTCTGCGGATGCTGTTTGAACTGTAATCTCCTCCATAAGCCTCTTAATGGATTCACCCTTCTGAACTAAAATAGGTTGATTCTTTTCTAGTGTCTTCTGCAGGACAGCTACTGCATTTTCTGTTTCTCGCAATTTCTCCATGCCATTCTGAAGTCGGAATTTAGTTTCATTTGCCTTTGCTGTCTGCGACTCAAGCAGCCGTTTGAAAGTTCGGAGCAATTCGAGAAAGGAGGTGGGCGTCACATACGTGTGACGTCTCGTTTCCTCCAGAAAACGAATTGACATACGTTCCACACTTTCATGAATAGAGACAGAGAGCTCTGTACAACTGTCAACATCTTTTTCATTGACCATAACTAATTTGGAGAAGTAATTGTGTGCAACACTGCGTAACGCCTGAGTTGGCCAAGCGGTGAACCAGTCAATTGTGCAGCAATTCACAAGAGCTGGAAACATTCGGAGTCGAGTGCGAAATGTTTCTCCTAATGGAGACATGCAAAGCGAAATGTGTAAGTTAAACTTACAAAACTTCACGAAACGAGCATACATGCCCACCTTGTCTAGTTGAATACCCTCTGAAATGCAGACAGGTTTCATGGCATTAAACACTTCATCCAGCTCAAGACCTGCGAAGAGATTAGGTACCTCACCAGAGTTGAGTAAGTTGTTTACATCCTCCAACATGGGTTCATGCACTATCTGTGTATCGGAAAATAAAAATAATACTTGTTTGTTTCGAAACGCCACTCGACGCAATGATGTCTTGAGATCCTCACGCCAGCTGTTCATAGAATACCCTTTAGTTATTTCCACCTGGAATACCTCAAAATCATTGAGAAACGCGGCAATGCGAGATAACGATTGACGTCCAGATCCGCCGACGCCAAGAAGAAGTACATGCCCATTTGGGTTGCCAATGACACGTGCAATTCGGCAAATATGCTCCACCGCATACGAAAACATCACAAGGTTCATCCTGTGAAAGGAGACGTTGTTGTACTCTGCAAGCTTCTGTTCCAGTTTCTTGACAAGTTTTGAATGGTTCTGAACCTCCTCATAAAGGGGTACGTCAGAATTAGAGTTTAGAAAATTTACAAACAAAAGATCACTCATCTCCTTCTGGGGTGGTATTATCTCCTCAAAAGCCGTCTTAAAATGTTTATGAATCTCTTGCTTAACCTGCTGGTCAAACCATTGTCGGTCTTCAGGTGTGGTGAGACGATCCTTGAAGGTGCGCATCTCTTCGTGGACCCATAGACGTAAAAGGCTAACAACATTTGTTGTAGTCTTGGGTGTTGCCTTGAGTAGCCCACTCATCACCTTCGCGAGGTCGCGCAGATTGAAAAGGTAATGGGGGCGTGCTGGCGTCGGGCGAAGTTCCTTTGTAACAGTGTAGAAGAGCTCAATAGATGCCCTCACAACAGACACCAATTCACCACGCACATCTTCACCAAAGGGCTTGAAATAGCTTTCAAGAATATTAAAGAAAATGCGTTTCATGTTGTTCTCGTCTATATCTGGCATGGCGATGAGGTTAAAGTGACGAAGAAAGCGTTGGCTTACGTGTGTTCTACCACCACCTGGAGGTCCCATAGCTGCGGAGAAAACAATGTCAACAATTTGGAAAAACTCACGCGTTTTTCGATCGTACCAGCCATGATAGTCCATGTACTGCCGCAGAATCTCAATAGGAGGCTGCGCGCCATATTGCTCCTTCACTGGCATGTTCATATCGTCTATGAGGATTACAAACTTCTTGTTTACTGGAGCACCCCATATTTGCGGAGATGCACGGCGACGGACCTCAAATTTGGAAAAAATGAGGTCCTGCGTTTGATTAGCGCTTGTACGCGCGGAAAACGTGAAAAAAATTGGTGTGAAATCCTTTGGCATTTCTTGCATCAGTAGTTGCTGTAGTAAGACCGTCTTTCCAGTTCCCGTTGGCCCACAGCATAACGTATGAAATGACTTTTGGAGAAGAATCTTGTTAATAAACTTGTATCGCGCCACATCAGCGGTCGGGACAATAATCTCCCCAAAGTTCTGCGACGTCACCTGTGCGGTGAAGGCTGGCAAGCGGTCTGTCCACAAGACCCAGGAGCACTCATCCAGAGCATATTGGTAGTCCTGAATACAACCAACTAGTGGGAGTTCAGTAGAAACATTGAGGTGGTGCAACTCCTCACGCAAAAACGTGTCAAAACGTCCTCGACATTCCGCATTGCCTGTTGCACCAAAGGACCATGCGACAGAAAAGATAAATAGGTTTATGTACGCCTCCCTTAGCCGTTCCAACTGATCCTGCGGTACTTCTGTCCCGCGTGTCGGTGTGAAGGGTTCCAGAAGCACTTCAAAGATGTTAAAGCAGGAAATCAACAGATTAGGCCACACCGATGGGCTGTATTCCACAACTTCCCGTTGTACAAATTCAATGAGAGCGGGAAACAAAGACATACATACCCTCTCCAGTTTTTCTTTGTACGGATCCATAGTGCAGGGAAGGCGATGCTTCAGCCAGGTCCTTGTGAAGGCTCCGACACCAATACAGGTTGTAGAATCCATATAAATCATACCAGCACGTGAGACAGTGGCCGGGGAGGCCACTGCAAGATCCCCTACTTCGAACCAGCAGCTCATGTACGGAGTCATGGCAATGATCTCACCGGATATCAAACAAAGCTTTTTGTTGTCATCGAGTACTGTGTTCATGGATTCAATCCATAGTGCATCCACCGGACCGTCAAATAAGATCCAGTGTTTGGTATCCCCAGTGTCACGGGCGGCAATGCGAAATAGCTCCCCAACCAACCCATCGCGCCACTCACTTGTCGCTTCATCAAAGCCACCATACAGCTGCGCCATAGTGATGGCCTTTGGATTCAAACAATGCACGCAAACTTCGGAAAAACGTTCCATGTTCATCTCAACTCGAAGCTTCGTCATGGCAGTTTGCAGCACACGAGTTGCAGACGTCTTGCCGCCCATTGTCGGCCCTACAATCATCTGACCGTGTCTCAAAATGTTCATCTCGTACAACTGTATGCACTTTTTAATGAACATGTCAGTCGGCTCTAGAAGAAGCTTTACTGTCTCCTCACGGAGCACATCCAACAATAGCCCATAGTCCCGCGAAGGAAGCTCCACGCCAGGGAAAAGGTCGGAGATGATGCCAGAGAAGAGGAGGAGGTCTTCCTCCAAAAATTTTGGAGCATTAGAGTCATGAAGGGCACGAAGCAGCAGAACATCCTCCTCCTCGTCAGGGTCTTCACGCTTCATCAGGCCTGCAGCTGAGATGACGGTGTTTACTGCACGCATACCAAAGTCATAGTGATCCTGCGAAGAGAGCTGCTCTGAGCTCAGTCGAAATGTTGCGACCATTTTCTGCGCCAGTTTGCGTGAATTGGTGTACCCAAAGGAGAATAAACGAATCTCGGCAATCATAGCATAGTCTGGCACCATGCAGGCCACAGGTCGGAAGAGAACCTTCAAGTTGTCTGGTAGCTCGGTACGGCCAGCGTAACCGGGATTCATTGTAATAAAAACAGAGTATGTTGGATCCACAATAATCTCAGTTCCTTCAAAAGGAATGCGGTACTGCTTGCTACGGGCAGCTTCTTGTAGTGAAGACACCTGCTGCGCCACCACAGACAAAACCTCCACATCAATACGGTTAAACTCATCAAAGCACGCCCATGCTCCAGCCTGCGCAAGTCCCTTAAAAAATTTCCCCATCGATGCATACGTCATACCCTCCTGACAGTTAAACACAACACACTGTTTTGCCACGGCTTTCGCAAGATCCTTCACAGTTTCAGTCTTACCCGTACCAGCAGGACCGGCTGGTGCACCTCCAAGAAACATATGCATCGCCCCTGTTAGTGTCAAATAAATACGATCTGTTAAAGGGGTTACGACGAGACGCGTGGTGTTGCCAAGATACTCCCCACCGTATTGAAACTGCGCCTCCACTTGGCGCAAGTAACAATCATTATTTTCCCAATACGATCGAAGCTGCGAGACCCATTCGAAGGCATAAATATTTTCTACCTTGTCTTCAGCCAACTTCTCTACAATGTCTCTAGCATGCACTTCAATCGTGATGAGGCCACTGATGTTCATACGTTGCAGATCGGAGAGTGGCTGTCGAACCATCTCCACCAGTTCCATTAGATTTTCCTTTGCCTTTGGAAGAAAAGGAACCAGCGAAGCATGCTTCTTGAAATTCGTTTCACAGTCGTGGGTCCATATAATCTGATTCACAGCAATTGCCACCTGTCCAGGAGCATTAAGAATAAGATCTCTTCGACCATTAGATGCACAGTCTTTCAGACCCTTGGCCATCTGGGAGCGGATAGAAATTCGCATCATACGCTCAATCTCCGTCAACCAGTTCTCTATGTTTTTTCGAGGAAGAATAGACTGGTCAAAGGGTATGTACTCCCGCAACTGTGAATACATTCCATACATTTCATTGCTGGGCAACCGCATGTCAATCTCCATGATGTTCTCAAACAACTTTCGAAAGTGTGGTTGAATCTTCTGCGGATCACGTGCCTCCGATAAGATGGTTAGTAGTTCATCATCCGAAAGAAAGTAGAAACGCGCAAAAGAAGAACGCTTGCTTTCCAGGTATTGGTTTAGTCCACGTTGAATGAGCTCAAGTAATTCATTGTTCTCCCTAAACTTTACCAATGTATCACTTATCGTGCAAAAAACCAGCGCCAGACCAATCTCACGTGCCTTGTTAGTAAGAAAGTGCCAGTTCTCATTAACTTTTTGAAATCGCTTCGCCTCCCGTGGGAGTTGTCGAATAATGTCCTCCGATTGAAAGATGGGATCTAAATACAACCAAGCCTGTTGGCAGACAATCCACTCATCCATTACAGACTGTACTTGCTTGAGAGATGTTTCCCACGCGGCAATGTCGTTTTCAAACATTTTCTTAAAAGGTGAGAAACCGATAGACTGTGTAATAAGCATATGATCATCAAGTTTCTCTTGTATGGTGTCAATAGAGTCTTTTGGGATTAAGAAGCAACCAGTAGACTTGTATGCTTGCGTGTTGAGCTGAATCCCTTCCCATTCCTTTTTCATTTTTTTAAGAAGTGTTTCAATTTGGAATTCTCGAGCTGCAACTTCTGAAATACGCATAAGAATCTCTTCGTACTCCGCGTCCATAAGCGGTTTAACATCATTGAGTGACAAGAGCGTCTTTCCAGGGCAGACCTCGCGTCCGATCTCCTTTGAAATTTGGTCCCAGTGACGTTCCTTTAGGCCCTCTGTGCGGAGATACTTGATGAACGGTAACATGGGTTTAAATTCTTCCATCTTGTTCTTCGTCTTGCGTGCAATGTCGACAAGGATCTCCGTAAGCTTCGGGTCTCGACTGCTCCTGCTAATAATTTGGTAGTTTTTCATCACTTTCTGCTCCACCTCCTCCGCGTCAATCTCAGCAAAGGGTGTATTGTACAGTTCACGTGACATGGTGCTCCATTCGTGGACGGTGAGCCACAGGGACGCAAATGGCTCAAAATCCAATGAGAGATCACGAACCATTGAATAGTCTGTCTTTTCAACTACCAAAAGTGATTCGTGTGTGTTAAAAGTATTGGCAGTTTCCATGAGGACCTGGATATGCTCCAGTATTGCTCGCACATCTGCAGCGATTTCGTTGACTTTGTTCACATTTGTCTGACGATGAAAGGTTTCCACTGTGTGCCGCATCTGCGCGACCTTCTCCTGGAACACCTCCTGGGACTTGCGCAAGTTGGCTAACAACGTTCGCTTCGTCTGGTCAATATCTAGGTTTCGTTGGATGATATCATCGTCAAGACGTGCTGGCCACCCGATTGCCGTCCATTTCCTGTTAAAGTAGTCTTCGCTCAGTGGCACCTGAAAGTTGTCTAGGATGGCATGCACCTGATGAATCTCCGCAATCATCGCCTGGAGATCAAACACCTTCTCCGGAATCCCCCTGATAAAATCCTGGCGCTCCACTACCTTCTCTGGTGTATCCGTTGATTTCATCAGGGTCTCGTGAAGCTCCTGAAACTCATCAATCACCTGCATCGCCTTCATGTTAGAACGTTGCAGCATCACATCCAGAAGCCCCCTTACAATCTCAGAGCACTTGCTCGACAAACGCCGTTTCAAGTCTGTGCAGTCCACTTGAAACAAACCCAAGTTTACAAAACGTGGAACACGCGCGTCTACTTCCCCCTGGCGCTTAATATGCTTCTGAATCTCCTCTTCCACACCTTTTGTCGTTGTAAACTGCCGCTTAAAATTTTCTACATACAGCATCACATTGAGTGCAACAAGGTCTTCAAACTCTTCGTACTTTAATATGTATTCGTCCAACGCCTCTCCAGCACGTTCCAGTGTCTGAGTGATGCGCTGCAAACAAGACTCAACGGCCGGATCGTCAAGATCGATGGATGCCACAAAGGCCGTTGTTGGGTCGTACAAGAAGCTGAATAACCGTCGCTCTACTGACCGCACCCCCTTGTGAATTTTCAAGCAACGATCAATAAGTTCAAACAACATCTTGGAAAAATCCGTGGAGGTAGTAGAATATACCAGAGACCTGTGCTCCCCATCCAACAGTGTCACCTTAAAAAGAGGTGTGATCCTTGGGTGCTTCAAATCGGAATGCGGTACCACTTCCACATCAGACATCCCACGAATAATGACGGTGTATTTTGCCGCATCTTCAATAAAGTCAGCGATCTCAGTAAACGCCCTTGTCAAAAGCGACCGCAGAGAATCTTGCATCTGCAGTGTAATGGTACTCATGAGGCGATGCGTTTTAGATCCCACGTATTCGCTCTCAGAGAGTCGCAGATGTACCTCATCATTGGCCGTGTGAGCAGAAAAGGATTGCTTGATAAACTCCACAATGCCAGGAACCCATTTTTCTCGTAAAAACTGACCATTCTCACGAATGAAGAGAACCTGTGTCTCCTCAAACGCGTCCATTGTAATGGGGCAAACACCATCGAGATCCGGACCTATGTGGAAGACTGTACGACCCATCAACAGACTGTTTGCCTCCCGAACACGCCGAAGAACGTTAATGGCAATGACATTTTTGGAAATAAGCGATCTCTTGCTGAAAGAAGCCACGACATCACGGTGTTGATTCACACGAAGTGGGTGTAGACGAGTCTGCCTCGTCTGCTTAGGGGGGCGCTCTGGTGGTAGCGCGGCACCACCAAACAGCTGCTGCAAACCCCCATGTTTCGTCATGTATTTCAGAAGTTCCAGGTTCATAACACGACAGTATTCAGTGCGTACCTCCTCCAGAACTTTGTTCACATCAAGAATAAATTCAGTCCTACATAGCTTCGGTGTGCTGAAAGACATCCGCCGAATGCGTTCTAGTACCGTCGGGTCAATAGTTTGAAACTCGTCAGGGGGAATAGAATCAGTGTACAGCTGCTGCAGAATCACATTTTCTACAAGCCTTCGCATGCGAACCGCTTCAGCGAAGCGCTCGACAAAGTTTCGTGGGTTTTCTGCATCAAAAAAGACACACAGACGGGGAACTGTCACGACAGTTTTCCCCATTTGAGTGGAATCGTTGTCGTTGTCACAATTACCCCCGTCACAACCACCATCTCCACCACCATGAACCTGTTTATGATAATGATCACAGTCACCACCATTAGTATTTTCTTCATCATGGATGTGATCTATCTGCACTGTCAGCATGTTGCCCTCCGTGTCCCATTCCATTACATGGCCCAGCTCCCAACGCCACTTCCCCACTTTGAGCAATACTTTGCATGGAATACCGCCCGATTCGTCGCGTTTCGTCCACCAATCATCTGGGGACAGCTCTTCGTAGTGCAAGTTGTCAAAAGCGTGGAGCGGTAACAGGGTGTGGTAGGAACCCGGAACATCACCGACTAATTCGCCATTGACAATAATGTTCATTTCCCTTAATACCTCTTCCACTGGAACCTGGTCATACCGCCTTCGCCAACGTCGCATCACCTCCACACGCGGAATATCTCCCCTTACGGTTTTGTACGGTACCATGACCTTCGGTTCCCTGCTGAGGGGTACTTCCTCCCCCACCAGGTACCTATTCCGTACGGACTGAGACCGTGGCGAGCATCGAGGGGTGGTAGATGTAGAAAAATTCTCTCGCAGCCAAACGGGTTCTTGCTGATTATCTTGCTTCTGCTGCTCCCTGTTTGAAACAGACCCATTTTTTCCACAGCTTTCAGAAGAAACAGACTCTTTTCCAAACGCATGAGATTTTATGATGTCAAGAGGCATTAGAGCATCAGCGGGAGAATCCTTCTGCGTTCGCTGCTGTTCCAAATGCGCACGACGAAGAGCAATAAGCTCCTTGCATGAGATGGACATTTGAGATGCCTCCCTCACCTTCTCTTTCTTCTTCCGCTTCCCTCCTCTCACCAATCAGAAATGAGAAATTAATTAATTAAGCAAAATAAATTAAAAAAACGTGAAGAAAGAATAGAATGCTGCAAAAAAAAAAAAAAAGGCTGAGGCAGTCAAAAAGGTCTAACCATTGGGCCATACCTTTTGATCTATTAGGATCCTGAAAAAGAGCCAGGCACCATAACAAATCAATGAGCTAAAAAGAGAAAAGCAAAAACAGAAAAACAAATTGAGCAGGAAAGAAGACACAACTCTGTAGCCCGCATTGCATTTCCACAAGAAGTGCAAATACAAAAAGACACACACAGATGAGATGATCCACTACTTGGTGCGGGAAACACCGACAGTCTTTCCGTGGCGGCCCGAGGTGCAGGTGTGCTGCCCACGGACGCGGAGGCCATAGGCATGACGCACACCACGATGCACACGGTTCTTGCGCAGCCGCTCCAGATCCTCACGAAGGCGTGTGTCAACCAGTGCGCTGGTGAGGTGCTCCGTCTTGCCACTCTTGGGGTCGCGCTGGCGATTGAGAAACCAGTCGGGGATCTTAAACTTGGAAGGGTCTGCAATGACTTCAGAAATCCTCTCCAGTTCCTCGGGGGTCAGCGTGCCAGCGCGGCGCTCCACGTCGATGCCCGCCTTCTTGCAAACCATGTACGCAAAGCGGATACCGACGCCCTTCACCATGCGCAGCGCGAAGGCTACCTTGCGTTTGCCCTCCACGTTGGTGTTGAGAAGACGCACAATGTGCTGAAAGCTGTCGGTCTGCAGAGTGAGAGACATCCTTGCCCTTTCTTTCAGCAGAAAAACAACAAGAATCCAAGGAAGGAAAAAAAAATGATGGAAAAGAAAGAAGCAGGTGAAGATCAAAATAAAATAAAAACAAGAATAAGCAACCAAACAGTCCAGCAAACGCGGTAGAACATTATACCTCACACATGAAACACTCAATACGCTCCTAGAAAACCTTCCAATGAATTCAAAAACAGTATGAAAAGCTTATTTGTTATCCTCTCCGTATTGTCTTCGATTTATTTCAGGTTTCGTTGGCGCCGAAAGAAAAAAGAAAAGAAAAAAACATATGTGTTGATGGCAAAAGCAGAACGACACACACAGATGAGATGATCCACTACTTGGTGCGGGAAACACCGACAGTCTTTCCGTGGCGGCCCGAGGTGCAGGTGTGCTGCCCACGGACGCGGAGGCCATAGGCATGACGCACACCACGATGCACACGGTTCTTGCGCAGCCGCTCCAGATCCTCACGAAGGCGTGTGTCAACCAGTGCGCTGGTGAGGTGCTCCGTCTTGCCACTCTTGGGGTCGCGCTGGCGATTGAGAAACCAGTCGGGGATCTTAAACTTGGAAGGGTCTGCAATGACTTCAGAAATCCTCTCCAGTTCCTCGGGGGTCAGCGTGCCAGCGCGGCGCTCCACGTCGATGCCCGCCTTCTTGCAAACCATGTACGCAAAGCGGATACCGACGCCCTTCACCATGCGCAGCGCGAAGGCTACCTTGCGTTTGCCCTCCACGTTGGTGTTGAGAAGACGCACAATGTGCTGAAAGCTGTCGGTCTGCAGAGTGAGAGACATCCTTGTCTGCCCGTTAGCCTTACAAAAAAAGAAAAAAAAAAGAAAGTAATAATAATAAACAAATAATGATAAACAGCGAAAGAGGGAGAAGGTAGAGTGGGGGATGTCAAATGAAAGAAACGATTATTAACTGAAGAATAATAAGAGAAGCGACACAAAAGCTGAAGGGGTACAAACCACCACCTGAGAGCCCCTAAGTTCTCACCGTCTCTGCAGCCTGAACGAGGCACAGACTGAAACTAACGGTCAGGTTCAAAGGAAGAGCGTCGCAGCCCTGTTTAGGCACATTCCACTTAAAAGCGATCCATGAGAGCGTTGCTTATCAAGCCAACTAAAAAGGAACTACCGACAGAATATCATTATTCCAGCGTTAAGCTTTCGCTCATCCAGCAAGAACTGATTCATCGACATCCCTTACAAATACACAAATTGTTGCATTCCCCAAAACTTTTCTGAGCTCCTATCACCGTTGAGTCACCAGGATGTATGGGGATGTGTAGAGTAGCCACTGCTACCATACAAAAGTGTGCAAAGAACAAAAAAAAAAGTCGAAGCCAGCAGAACCTTTTTCTGTCTGTAGTAAAAAATGTATAAATAAACTTCGCCACATTATAACCATGCTTTTCAGAATTTCGTTCATGTGTGTTCTCTCCTAATCGGCAGTGAAACATGACGAACAGCAGTGCACCGAATTCAACCACCAACACGGATAAAACTGTAGTTTCCTCCTTCACTCTTTTCTGCATCTCGACGCAATGCCAAAACCAAGAAGAAAGGGGAAAAAAAGGAAAGCAAGTAGAGGAATGAAGGAAAAGGTAATTCTTCTACTGCATCGTCTCTGTCATTGGGGGAAAACATAGCCCTTTTGCAAATGACAGGTCCGCCACGTCTGGTAAAGCAACGGTTCTCATTGGCTTTTCCGGCGTTGTAACCGGGTCTGTCTGCAACGTCGGTGATATCAGCGAGTCTTCGGTTGTCAATCTATGTGTTAGCGCGACGATCATATCACTCCAATTCACAGTTTCCACGTAAATACCGCGCTGCGTCAGACACTCCGCAACAGAGTGACGTACCTTCGACAGTTGCAAGTCGCGCCTCCAGAGGGGATATTTTTCAGCCGCCAGTTCTCCCCAAGGGATAAGTCTCTTGCAGTGTTGCGGCCGCCGCCCCTGTTCATTCTCCTGTAAATAGTCAGTGGTTGTTTTGCCCAAACCTACAGACGATGAAACTGCTGGAATGCTCAATGCGGCGATAGTTTCTTTTCTCGACAACGCTTTCATGACCTCCGTCCGGTACACCTTCGCATCATGCACAACACGCATCCGTGCCCTGTAATGCAACGCCATCGACGGGGGTTCAGGAACAGGCGCTTCGAATAACATTCTGGGGGTTCCTCTATCCTGTATTTCGCGTACCCACGTCTGCAGGGTTGGACGCCTTCTTGGATCTTGACCTGTTACTGCAATTGTTCTTCTTTTTGATGTAGTTAAGTGAGGCAGCGGTAACAACAGAGGCAGTACGGCGTAGCGAGAGCGGTCATTCTCCTCTTCTTTGATTGCAATAGGCCCTTCGCTACTCTTTTTTGCATTCCGCTGCTGCAGTGCTGCCCGCTTTAGGTGCTCCTCAAGGAATTCCTTTGCGTTTTCGAGGGTGCTTTCGATACGCCACATAATGACCATGTGGGTGAGCTCGTTTAACAGATGGTTCACGACGGCCTTGACGTAGCGATGCTCCGCTGTAGGGATAGCAGGATACTGATTTATCCCACATGTCACCTCACTTGCCCATAGAAATGTTTGAAGCTCACCAAAAAGAGATTCCACTACGTCCGACTTTGTCTTGTTGTTAGGCAGCCGAAGTCCAATGATGCTATTGAGGTCTATATAGTCATATATCTGCAGCAACCCCTCATTGCTATCCAGCAGTTGTTGGATACAAGCGAGTTTGCACGTCACACCACCCTCAGCTGCTGGAAACAGGCGCACAAGACGATCTGGTACCACAACCTTCACAATGTTATCACCAATCATTTCACTTCTCTCAAAGCGTTTGGTTCTAGCAAAACTACTTTCACCAGAAGATGTCCACCTTGCTAGTGTCAGACTGTCTCGGATTACCTCACGGTCCCGCAAAAATTCCAACAAGAAGCGCACCCGCCATAACCGCTGCTTTGCGGTCGCTGCACTAAGTGAAGGAATGCGTTTATAGTCGAGCGGCGTCTCCATCCCCGTCTCATTCATCCGCTTCCACCAGGTATCTACAAGGGCCCTTGCCCTTTGTGCCACATCTGGTACGGCGCGGAGCCCACCCAAGGGTGACGAAGTTACCCCTTCAGTTGCCTCCTTCTGTAGAATGGCAATGGCACGCTCGAGGATTCCTACCCGCGCCATATGGCAGACATAAGAGCAGTGGGTGGAAAAAGAGGTCTCCAGGTATTCGTTACACAACGTACAACGCCGTTGCGCCGCATTGTAAAACTGTGCTTTCACTTTGTTCATCCCCGCTTTGGAAAAAGCAGTTTCCTGTTCAGGGGGTGAATGACCCCACAGAGAGAGATCACCGTGGTTGCACCTCACCCTGCTCGTTGCCTGAGGCGCGGATGCGATACATGAAAGCAAGCAACGATGCATCATGTTAATTCCGTTTGAGTAGTGAAGCGATGCGGTGTCACTCAATGCGGCCCTTGAGCAGCAGCAGATGGCGGAACCCCCTCCACCCACGAAACCCAAGAGGCAGAACCCTTCAAAGGAGAGAAAATACAACGGCAGGAAAGGAAAAAAGAAGAATGGGAAATCGGGGGGAAAAAACAAGAAATCAAGAAAGTGAGCCGGTTCAAGTCACTTGTGTCGAGTACAGAGACAAGAACCACCAGAAGAAGAAAAATGGGCAAAAAGCGCAAGAGTAGTAGCAGCAACTGAAGCAAGGAAAATTTTTTTTTAAAAAAAGTCTATTCTCACCTTTATCCTATTAGGGGAAACTAAATGAAACCGTGCTCTACCCATACCGTGTATGCATACAGTAGTGATTGTGAGTGCAGCAAGGATCTTGCACTCGGGTTCCTTGCTGGGCTTCGAACAGTTAGTTTCCATGTGAGACCTCAATAATAAATGGGAAAGCTGGAGAGAGCGCTTCAAGGAGCCTCACGCTACAAAGCGGAGGGAGCCAGGCGTGTGGATTGCCACGAAGGAACTCCGCACAGCGCTGTCTGAGCGTATCATAAGAAAAAGTTTGAAAGAGGGTGGAACAGTTTACGTGTCACAATTTGTATTATGACAGCGGGTCAGCATCAATCTTGTCCCGCGCTTTCAGTGAGAATATAAGCTCATGAAAAGCCCTTGACCAGATGGTGGCACGATTAAACACAGGTATAGGCTGACAGGATACAGTGAGCATCAAAAGACAAAGAAATATGTTGAAATTCCCACAAGAAATGCGCAGCATAGAGCGTCCTCACACGCCCAACCTATTAACGTCGTCTTGTCCGCACATGTGTCGGCAACTTTAGGCAAACTCACCAGAAGGGTGGCAAGAAAAAGACGTACCGAGTGGGCGCCCACCTACATTGTCTGTGTGAAGCGAATTCTTGCACCCACCCTAGTATTATTTTATTTTTTTTCAAGGAGTCACCCTGACAGAGCCCCAACACAGTTGTCACACCACAGGGGGGCACTATTGTGGCTAAGAAGCTAACAACACTGTGACTCGAGCCCGCTTCAACTGCGGGATACGACAAGGAGGACTAAAGAGCAGGCGCTGAATCAGCAGCATGCTGAGTTGAAGGAGGCTACCCGATCACGCAACCTTTGACGGTGGGCAAAACCATGCCATTTTGCATTTGGTACGAGTCTGTAGCGCTCGATAGCCCGACAAGTTGTTGCGGCTCTCGAGGAGAGGGGCATTCCAGTCAGATGCCTCGCACAAAAAAGATGCACACAGAGACGACATCCAACGTTGCATTTCCCGTTGTCCTTGAAGCGGATTGTATACAGCACTCAATCCGCACAGGTCGGTATCGCCCACAACCACATGCATCGGAAACGAGTAATTTCGCGGCACAAGCAGTTGGAGCTTCCCAAAACGCTGGAACGACTGCGAAGACAGTCGACAGGCGCTTGCGCGACACGACGGGGGCTCCCGGAAGGAAACCATCTGCCCGAGAGACAATGTCCCACCCACAAGGAGGTCAAGACCGCCCACCGCCAGACCACGTGCCCGCTCCGGTAATCAAAGTCACTCATCGTGTCTGTAAACGAGAGCAGCGTCCTCTGACTCCAGACAGGGTCTACCCAACAACAGGCAGGGCCAATGAGCACCTCAAATGGCGTTCGAGCGTTAAAAGGGTATAATGAGCGTCACAAAACCCTGAAAATGTCATTGTCGGTTTCATACCTGACTTCGCATTCCACTTTAAACGCAATTCCATGCCAGAAACGACATGCCCTCGCATTCCTCGCAATTAACCTACCCCGAACTGCAGCTCGTATTTCCGGGCTCCGTTTGCCGACCCCTTCAGCTAAGCGTCCATTTCTTCATCTGGTTGCCGTTCTACATGCACTGCCCGGCATATAACACCAGTGCAAGCCGTGCCCCGCGTCCCCGTCGCGAGACCCACCGATTGCATGCGCAGAGAAAACCACCACTTCGAGTGATCCTACGGATGCGCTAAAGCACATTGAATGTAAAATACAATACGCCTTATTTCTTCCAAACGACAGAAGTAAAGGAACACTTGGGAAAAGAGAAAATTCAGTACACAATGTCATGCCGGAGGTTTCTTCTGCAGGATTCAAAGGGCCCCAAACTGCACAATCTCCCGTAAAGAAAATGAATACGTGAATACAGATGAAAGGGATGAGTAGAAATGCTAAAAAGAGTAATCACAAAAAAAAAAACTTTAAGGTGAAGCAAAATTAAACAACACAAAAGAGTCAAAGTGACAGAGTAACGAATACATTTTTCTTTCTCTTCGGTTGTTTTCCAATCAAAAATATAACTGAAAAAGCTCAAGACACAGCAGAGAGGAATATGCAGACAAAAAAAAGGGAGGGGGAGGGGGTCATCAATTCCACAACTGCGCCCCACATAAAAATACAGGAGCGCATCCACCCATACATTTACTCACAAATACAACAAAAATAGTCTACCATATGCAGACTTTCACCCCTTTTCCACGTGTTCCTATCTATGTATCTTTCCCATGTCTTAAGCTCCGTTAAATCCTCCTTAGTTTCATTACACCATTTATATATAAATTAGTGCTCATTTCTCTTCATTGTTTATTTGTTTGCATGGCTTGGCATGCATCTGCGCACCATTATACATGTGGTGGCACAAAAAAATCCTCAAGGAAAGTACGTGAAAAAAAGTAAAATATGTGTGGCAAGTGCAGCTGGAGAAAGTGCAGAATCATGCGAAGGATAAAACTAAAATTTGGCTGATGACCCACCAGGAAAGGAAATTAGAGGGAAGCACATCAAGCAAGCGGTGCAAGAAAAGGGGAAGTAGATAGAACGTCAATAGCCACAAATAGTTCACCAACCCATTATTTCTTAATATACAACAAAGCAGTCAATGGGGCCGATACAAATAAACCAATCAAAAAGAGAGAAATACGACAAAGTTAAGAGTGGTGTGAGTTCAAATGCTCAGTGCATGTATTGGTTCTTGTGTCTACTACCATCGTTCATTGTGTTGCTCTCACTAACGTTGATAACCATACGAGTGTGTTATCTCCACCATACCGGGCATCCTGAACTCTTTTGTGCGTCATTTGCACTAGGCTTAGAAAGAACAAGAAGACAGCAAAGAAAAAAAAAATTGTAAATTTATGCAATATATATTTATATATATATATATATATGTTTGTGCGTGTTTTGGTTTCTGTACTCATTGGTCTTACTGACATTTCTAACGACATCCAAAGCTAATATTGCCACTTTTTTTTTTCTTTCGCGTGGTGATGGTGGTGGTGTGAGGAGTGTGAGAAGTGGGGGGAATGGGGAGGGGGGTTATGTCTCTTTTGACACCGCCCCTAAAATAAATGGCATTTCATTAATTGGTTCGTACACATCTCAAGTGTGCGTCATCCCCGTGGAATCTCAAACAGGTACCACCCAGGTGTAAATAATACTTACGAGAGCAAAGCAAGTAGTGCATCGACCGTAGGACGCAGTTCCGGGTCAAACTCACAACAGCTTTGAACAGCACGCTCCAGCTCCTTGTCCTCCAAGTCTGTTGGTATCTCGGGTCTCAGCTCACTAGCATCCCTCGCCAGCCGCAAGAGGAAGTGTTCATCTGGTTCTAGATATCGATGCCATGGATTGTACCCAAGAAGCATATGCGACATTGTCAAGCCAAAGCTGTAAATATCTGCCTTGATTGTCCACTTACCCATTAAAGTCTCTGGTGCCATGTAACGTGGTGTGCCCCGCATGGTTGCAGCTTTGTCACAAAGACTCAGATTAAGTTGCGCAGTACCAAAGTCTCCAAGCTTGCACGTCCCCTCGGAAGAGAGCAGCACATTATCCGGCTTAATGTCGCAATGCACGTAGTTCATGGTGTGTAGAAATTTCAATCCAAAAAGAATATCACGACCATATTTTCGAGCAGCTTTTTCAGGTATCCGACCGAGCTGCTTGATCAACCTTCGCATATTTACTGATGCCATGTACTCAGTGAAGATGAAGAAATACCCATCCTGGATAGCACACGAATCATATGTCAGTATGTGATCATGTCGCAACTGAATTAACGTTTCAACTTCTCGAACCAATACAGTGCTGTTTTCCATAAGCGGAAACACTTTTGCGGCGACAAAACCTCCATTGGTTGATATGGCAAGATACACCTCACCAAACTTTCCGCGTCCCAAGAGCTCATCGGTGCGGTAGAAAACCTGCTGTTTGATATCCTCAATCCGGCGCGGCAAAGGGGGTCGACAGGAAATGCTGTTGCTAACTATTAACGTTCCCTGTTCAATGGGCCCCTCATCGTCGGGCCAATTCCTGTCGTCGGTGATAAACAGAGAAATGAGGGCGTCTTCCCCTTGCACCTTTTTTTTCATTTGCACCCCATGGTGAGAACTGTATGACTGTGCATCAATTTCCTCCCTGGCGCGTTCCACATCATCAGGGTGGTGACCCACTAAACCATTCGTTTTGAGATTCATCTCAGGAAAACTAAGTAGACCATGTACAATTTTGGCAGAAGCCTCAGTTGTGTACCGTGGTTCCCCGATACACAATGCACCTTCCCTACGCTTATATAACTCTAGGAGACTCTCTTCACCTTCAATAGGATCCCATAAGAGCTCCTTTCGACGGTAACCCCTCTCTACAAGTTTCATGTTGCGTGTGCAAAGCTGATGCATACGCCGGGCAAACCATGGCACTTCATCCATAGAAGCAAAGCTTCGCGTGAACTGGGTTACCATCTTCAGCGCTTCACCTCCTTGACGCGTCAGAACGAGGTTAAACAATCGTTTGGCGATTGTATACTCGAAGGAAAGTTCATTGTGATTAAGTGCCACAACCTCAAGTATAACATGCTGAGCTATGGTGTTTTGGAACGGTAAGCAAACCTGAATATTATCGACGGGAACAGTAGCAGCACCCGATTCATGTGCCACCTCCTGCGTAACAAGAATTGTAGCACCAAGGTAGCGGTCTAGTGTTACCATGCGCCTTCCCAGATCTACTCCGTCACCGACCAAAACATGCGCCTTCTGCTCCTCCGTTCCGACAGTGCCAATGTAGTTTACCCCTGATGTGATGGCAATGACAACTTCCAATTCAGCTCTCTTACAGTCCTCTTGTATCGACATAGCACATTGACATGCTTTCTGCTGATGTCGCAAGACTGAAATGTGAAGATTGAATGTGATAATCACGTGATCCGCTGCGATTTCATCAGCAACGCCACCATATCTCTTCGCATATTTCAACACGGTCGAAAGAAAACAATCAATAACTGCAAGAGGCGTTGAATGTTGAAATAGACAACCATGCAACTGCACCACGACAACAGTGCCATTCACCCGTTTTAAGCTTGATACCAATTCAACAGCTATATTAAGTTCTGATTGCTCCTTTTCTTTTTCTTCCCCTAACCCCTGGTGGTCAACCAAATTCGGCGTCATTTCCATATTACAGGAATCCATGCAGCTCTTCTCTGAAAAAACTGGTGTAAGAAGTATTTCGCATCTTGACCCTTCATTTGAAAGGAACGATGTTCGGCCAGAAAGACATTCGGTCAGAGAGAGATCCCTTACACCGCGAGGGATGTCTGACAGGAACGCTTGAGGCAAGAATGGGCGGTAGGTCTTGAGATTCAAGAGAATCTTTACGAACTCCTCCAACAACAAATCCGTCCCTAATATGCGACCGAAGCTCATGCAGCAGGAGTGATTCTCTTCGATAACCTTTTGCATTCCTTCCCAGTCATAGGCCGTGACATGAACAGTGAGTATGGATACCAACTCCAAGGTTCTTTGAAGTTGCTTGATGGAAAACAGAGTGATGCCACCAAGAATGAAGATGGAAACAAAAATGACGACGACACATGTGGTGATCTGTAGAGTGTCATCCCTGTCAATACTTATCGAACTTGGTGTTAGATGCGCTACAAATAATGTTCGGTTTCCAGCAGAATTGGTTCCCAATTCCAGAAAATCTTGTACTGCCACTGGCATTGAATCATTTTCCGTGTAAAAACCGATAGTGGTCTTATCAAGTTTCGTCTCTGAAAAAGGTCCCATTTTTCTGTTTATGTAGTGGCCTTTCAGAATTAATAAAATTTCTTCTAAAGCCCCGTTAATGCATTCCTTACACTGCGCTTCACCCCTCGACAGAAAGCGCTGGCCCTCGCTCGCATCGAGAATTTTTTTATTGTACATCTCACGTCCGCAGGAGTCGGACAATATTTTCCCCGATAAATCAAATATAAAGGAATAACCAGCATACCGTGGGGACACACCCAAACTAAACATGCTGAACCAGGTATTGGTGTAACTAGTGGCCTCAATCACCACTGAGCGACCATGTGATGCAAAACTCAACTGATACGTTATTCCTTCATATGTATCTATACCGGAGATGTGGGAAGTACACTCAATGTAGCGAGAAACGTAACCTTCATGGTCCTTATTGAAAATTACGGGTTTCCTCTCTGGTATAGAAAAGTCTATCCATACCATTTGAAAGGTAAGACCATGGTCGTCTTGTAGAATCTCAAACTTGTCCACACCACCATCCCTGGTGACGAAATAAAAACACTTCATGGGTTCGCTTGGAAAGGCGTTGCATGCGTAAGAAAGCATCATGACATCATCGCACGGAGTTACTTTTTCGTCTGTGTGGCCGCAAAAAGATACATATAAGGAGTAAGTTCCCATCTCCCCTGTTAGTGCGAGGGTGAGGGATGCCAGTCTGGCAAATGATGCATTATACGCTCTACGGATCCCCCAATCGGTACTAAAGGAGGATTCTATCATCTTTGTATACTTTGAAAACATTATAGAATCCTTCACGAGCTCATGCTTCAAATTAGCGAGTGCTTCAGCTGTGGAATTGAGAGCAATACGGGTGTTGATATTCAATAGCTCACGCTTTTCCGATATGCTGTAATAGTACCCGAAAAAACCGGTTAGAAGACTTCCAATAACGCCTATCAGCAGAGCAAGAATTATGAGTGCAATGAAGAAAATAGAGCTCCGCCGCCGAACCACCTTCACTCGGTCTTTTGTTTCCAGCATCCGCAGCCTCGGAGGTTGTATCGGAGTCAAGCTGTCCATCGTCTCTCTATGAGATGTCATGTTATCTCCAGTATCCACTTCCGAAGTCTTTTTACATCCCATGTAGTCAACAAGATCGTCCTTGAATTTATACGGTTTGTTTATATCTGTTTTCAGCCTTGCCATCTGTTTGGAGAAAGTTACGTTGCCATGCACAACCTCATGTGACTCCAACAGTGGATTCCCAGTGCTTTCTTTCATCTCCATTATATTCGGATTGATATAAACCAATAGAGAGAGGGGAAATTCCCTCTGGATAGTTATTCCCTTTTCTTTCCTTTCAGACTCGCCGTGTGCCCAAAATGAAACTCCCTAGCAGACTGCAAAGAGAACAACAACAACAACAACAACAAAAAAAAAAAAGCAGCAGAGGGAAAAATAAAAATAAAAGAGGCAAACTGTTTAAAATAACCCCAACAATTTCCATAACAATAATAATAATTATTATTATTAAGGGCAAATAGAGTAGAAAGCAGCCACACATTTCCACTTATTTGATATCAAAGGAAGGCAACTCGAAAGAGAAAAAATGTTAAGATCCCGTTTTCTGTGGTACTCCAGTTTCAACGTCACGCCATTCAACTCACCAGTACCTCACGAGACTCTGCTGCGCGGGGAGGGGAGGACGAGAAGCTGAGAAGGTTAACAGGTGAGGCAAGGGAGTGGTAACGCATGATAGGCCGTACAGGCTTCAGCAGCACCTCGCCACCACCACCACTACCACTCCCGTTTCTATTTCCCTGGCATATTTCACTTTGGTTTTTTCTTCGTCTCTCCTTATCCCCCGTTAACACACGCACACACACACACACAAAAAAAAAAAAAAGACGCACAGAATAATTTTAAAAATTAGAACTTTTTATCTGGAAAATAAAAGCACAAACAGATATTTGTTTTTTTTTAAGAAAATAAACTGGAGCAGCAAGAGCAAAAATGAATTATTTTATTTCCTTTTTGGAGGGGTGAGGAGGGATTTAAAACCCGTTGGTGTCCATCCTCTTGCTAGAGAAGCCACTAGTTAGAAATGTTCCTTAGGAATATGTCTTTCTGGAAGATGAGATACCCATTGGGGTGAACAGCAACAACCTTTACAAAGTCTGGTTTGAAAAGCAATGCAGTAGCGCCTACCCCCGAGTAAAAGTAACCCAACGGCCGGGTAAAGAATACCGGGTCAAACAGTTGTTTAGCGAAACCCGCAGATACCAACTGGTAGTAACCGCCGTTGGTGAGGTGTAGAAACACACCGTGCGTGTGGGCGCATACCAAAAGTCGTATACCGTGCTGCACAAGAAGAATGTGAATCTCCTGCAAGACTCTATTCTGAGGCCCGTTGCGATAAACATCCAAAATAGGCTCATGCGTCACCACAACCCTCCATCGCGCAGTGCTTTTTGCTAAAGATTCATTGAGCCACTTTTTCTGAGCATCGCAAAACTTTTTGGACTTTGTATGGTATGGATTTGTTGAAATGACAAAAAACTCCAGAGTGGTGTCACCACTTTTGTGGACACCACTCGTGTAGAATGGAGCTGGCATCGTCCAAAAAGGGTTTGAGCGCTGAAGAAACTTGGGCAGCTCATCATGGTTCCCACTGGTTGCGTAGTACGTAAACTGCAGCTCTCGGTATCGGAAAAACTTTGCATGGAGTTCGGTTTTGAATCGCGGGTCCCGCCATTTACGGATGCCGCGTGGATAAAAGTTATCGCCCAGGAAAAGCCCCAGTCTCTTGAGGCCACAGTAAGTGGCGTTTACAAGGGTTTTATTGAGGAGGCAGGAGATGCAGGCACGCAGAGTGTCACCAAAACAGCCGATGGGAAGAACGACAAAATCGTACAAATCGTCTGCACTCCCCCCCACCCTCGGCCCTCTACCCCGCCGGCCATAACATGGGAGTAACTTTTCAACGTGAGATGCACGAAGCACCACATCCTTTTCATTGGTGATCGCATCAGGGTCACGGACGGAAAACATCGAAACGGCACGCATGACTCCCAATCCTACACGGAAATTGAGGAGTGATGTGGTGTGAAGATCGTCGGCTAGTGGCGCAGCAGAGATCGATGACTGGGGTGGGGTAGGGGAAAGGAACTCGTCAGGGCCCCAATGCAAATAATACACGACACACATGACAAGAAACACGATAAGCAACATAAAAACTGTCCCCCTTCCCGTGCTATTTGACACTCGCAGTATGGTAGAAAGCAACACAGTCCTCGCCACTGTAACAAAGGTGTCTCTCCATCTCATGAGGAAACTAAAATGTGTCGCACTCGTCTTTCTATACAACCCCTTCTCTTTGCCTTAATACTCATCCAGGACCACAGCGAAAAATGCTGCCAACAAGAGCAAGAATCGTAACAAGGAGATAAGCAAAGCAAGGTCCTTAGAGACTGCACCTCTCCAAGATTGAACCGAAGACACGGAAGTGATAGGTCAAGAGCATGCAATTTCCATTGACTTCCTTTTTTTTTTTCGGAGTACCGCACCTACACTTTTACCTCACTCCACCATCCCTGCTTCGCCCATTTCTCCCTCCCCTCCCCTTCTGTCTAAACGTGCGTATTTGTGTGTGCTCCAAATCAGATGGTACTTACGTTCATCGTCAGGACCATTAGGAGGGGATGCCAAAGTGGAAACGCAGATGTGATCAAACGAATATATATATATGGAGAGAGAGAGACACGAAGGAGCAGAGAAAAAAAAAAGGAAAAAGGTGACAGGAAAGGCAAAGAGTGTAGGTCACATATTTGAGGATACGGTGGGAAAGCAAAAAGCGGTACGAAGTGCGAATGGTCTCTACCTTCCTTCCCCTGGAAACCAGAAGGGAAGGGATTGTCCGAAGTGTTGTTCGGATATTGTCATTTCATCAAAGCTCCGTGCACACCCCAGTAAGACATCATCACTTTATTATTTTTTTTCCCGAAATTACTCGCGAACAGGAAGTGCTGAAAGCGCCTTTAGACCACCTCCCGCTCGACGCGGCTATGAGTGGGTTAGGGCGTGTTTTCAGAAAAATTACTGTTGACGAAAAGTCTTTAAGATAGAATGGAAAAAATATATATTTACAGATGTAGTAAGGTGATACCATTCCTCTCGCAGGCTCTCAGAAAAAGCAAATCGTTTTTTTTTTCTTTTCGTTTTACAACATGCGTATATGCCTACTCACATGGGCTCAAAGTACCCCATCAGAGGTGAAGAACAACAAAAGGAATCCAAAAAGCCTGTGGGAAGCAGTAGCAAGGGGAAGAAGAGGAAATACAAGGGAATACAGCGGTGAGGGGACGCGTATGTGCGGCAAGCAGAGCGCGTAGCATTGCTTTGCTCAATACGCACCCTCTGACTGCACATATCCATATATACAACGCTCTACATGTGACGGCCTCAACTTTAGGGTCACGATCAATGAAAGAACAATGCCGTCGCGCCGCCTCTCCCAGGACCCCTCTATGGACAGAGGGCACGAATAGCCAGCATATAGAAAGAAGGGATACAGTGAGGGAAACAAAAGGCAAACGAAAAGAGAAGTAAATGCCCTACACGAAAAAAAAAGTGAAAAGGGCGGAAAAAAGAAAGAAGGTGCAGAATGCAGGACCCCAATGGGTTTCACACACTTGACAATTCACACTCCCTTCTCTAACATGCATCACCGCTTCTGCGTTCGTCTCTCTTACCCCTACAGGCATATCGATAGCACAATGCCTCACTGTTATAGGCGCGCCGCTCTCAGAACCGCAACAACACAATGAAAAAAAAAAGCAACATAGTGGGTTAAATAAAGACCAGTTTATTGCGCAAGGAGCGGTCCGAAACGCCTCCTCCATTACACTTGCCGGAAACCCAACTCAGTAATGCAGAACACGATATACTAGTTCTGCGATGCTTCTAGTTAATCACCATTGGCACGGACTCTCTCGATCTTATGTTTGTATCTGAGATGGCATTTCGGCGTAGCCGATCTAACAGACGGAATGCTATATCGTATGCACTCATGCCACTCTGAGATGATATCTTTACATCCACTATGTACTTATCTGTAGTGATCTTGTAGATCCTCACTTGAAGTTTCACCGATGGGTGCATAATGGCGGCAAAATAGTATGGGCAGATGGACTTCCAGAGGAGACCCTCCCCCTTCATGGCACTATACACATGACGCAATACACTTGGGGGATCACTGGGAGAAAACAGAACACCGTTTCGAATAAAGTTATTCCCAAAACGAGCTGTTACACCGCACTGAAACACAGAAGGCGCTAAGGGTGATCTAAAAGAAAAATCCTCACCAGCTGCAATGAAACGCTCACGCAACTGCTCATCTTCATTCATTTTGCCTACGTTGGAGGCAGGGTAAAGTAGTTTCCCCCCACTGGGGATTGATGGTGTTGTTGTGTTCACCATGGCACCACCCGGTATTGGTTTGAGGAGTGAAACGGGAAAGTTACCATCAACAACCTTTTCTGAGGTAGCTGAAGACGTCTGCACCACGGAATGTGGTAGCTTTGTGGTGTTTGAGTGTTCCACAACACCTAGAAGCATTCCCAACAATGTATGCTTCGATTTTGGTCCATATAAAGGGAGAAAGGCTTCGGCAAGCCTATTATAACCCTCCATATAGAGATCTACATTTTCATCCCCTTGCTCCTCAGGTTGCACATTAGCATAGAGTGAACTAAAAAATGTATTTCCACCGTTCCCTCGTACCCTAGCACACGCTGAAGATCCTTGCTGATGCGATGACTGAATGCTGCGTGGCTGAGAAGCGATACTAAAAGACACTTGATGAAGAGAATTAGCGTTGAGGGAACCATACCCTTGACTCATCGACTGAGACAGAATATGCGATCCAGCCGCCTCAGACCACGGATCATTACAGCTTAGATAAGCCAGGGGCATTCGATCAAGCACACTCTGTAGAAGAAACAAATATGAGACATACACGTTGTGCTCCCTATCGCGAAGGACCTGCTCTGCAGGGGGGATGACAAGAGGTAGCGGCCAGATTTTTGCATCCACTGTGTTGGAGTACAATTCAAAGAATTTTTCCGCGGGATACCGTCTTCGTTTCGCAGAACCTTGATTCACTTCAGCGCGTACCTGTAACGACCTTTTTTCCTCATGCCTCGCAACAATAGAGATCACTTCTTCTTGGGAAACCTCTAATCGAGTGGCTACCGCCTCAACAATAGACTCATCCAATCTGACATGTGTCAGAAGTGTCAGCCTTCCAAACCCCTCGGCATCAGAAATAGCTTTATAATACAGGGAAAGAAGGTATGGGGGAAATTCAGGGCGAACCCAAGGGTGTTGCATCACCTGTTCCAGCGTAGCACGTTCGAGTGGATTCACCACCAACATACGCCGTAGCAGGTCCTTTGCTTCGTCAGAGAAAAAGCTTGGTGTGGTGTAAGTTGCGGTCTGAATCACCTTGAAAAGATTACCGATATTTTGCTCGTCGAAAGGGAGGGCTCCCGCCAGCATCGTGTAGAGCACAACTCCGCAGCTCCACACATCAGTCTCTGGTCCAGCGTAATGTTTGCCACTGATAATTTCCGGTGATGCGTAGCTGGGTGTCCCACAACTTGTTTCAAAGAAGCAGCCATCGTGGCTTATAGATGAGAGACCAAAGTCACAAACCTTAATGGTGTTTGACCCTCGCACAATCATGATATTTTCCGGTTTGATATCGCGGTGCACTACCCGGTGCCTATGAATGTAGGCGACTGCAGCTACGATCTGTTGAAAGTAATGCCGAACAGCGCCCTCACCCATGCGGCTATTTAAGGAGATGAGGTCAAAAAGCTCCCCACCGGAAATATATTCAAGAATCAAGACAATATCATGCTTCGTCTGCACCACGTCGTACAGACGCATGATGTTGGGGTGCCGCAGCAACTTGAGTATCTGAATTTCTCGCGTTAACTTGATATTGGAGCGCGCATCCTGCTCCATGCTTTTGCGAGAAATAATCTTCAGTGCGACCTTCGTGCGCGTGGACTCATGTACGGCGATCTTCACTTTGGCAAACGTACCACGGCCAATCGTCTCGCCGACTTGGTACGGACCAAAACCCTGAGTCATTTATTCTTCTTTTTTTTTTTTCGTTGAAAGAAAGGAAGGTCACAGTTGGTAGTCCACGTTACTACTGTAGGACTGGAAAAATGGGTACTGCAGCCCCTTCTCTGTTGTCTTTCAGCCACTGGCGCCACCACCTCTGGTCCTCCAGATGTACTCGTGTGCCTCACAGAACGTCAAGCTGCGCTCCGTTGGTTGTCCTAATTTTCACTGCGCTTCACGTTTCTGGCTGTTAAAAACAAGCCTCTGCACCAGTCGTAAGGGAAAAGAAAAAAAAGATTTACTCGTCGTCGCTTTTCTCACCTCCTCACCAGAGCAGTTCAACTAACGATACACACGCACACACACACACAGACCGAGTTTGTACCTCTCTTGTGCCTTGATTGGTGCTTTCAGAGCCTCTACTTGATTGCGTTTAATGTGTAATATGAATGTATGAACGAACCAGAAGTACTTGCTTTCGTTCCTCAAGAAAAGCCACCAAAAAAAAAAATCGGGGAAGAAAAGGCAGATGAAAAATGAGGTGGAAGTCCGTATGTACGCATGTACGCACTGGTGCCATGAACGGATGCATCGCACGTAGAGAAGGCTGCAATCGCATCTAAAGAAGTGCACACACACACGCACACGCACACACACATACACGCATGTATGTATATACATGCGTGTATGTGTGTTTAAAATGAAGCATGGTATCAACAACAAGAACAACAAAGAAAAGAAACCACCATTACAGAGATTTGATTGGATTAATATTGGTCAGTTACCCATTTAGTTAAAGAAGTAGTAGCTACTGAGGAAGCTTGTGGTAATCAACTGTTACCTACGCCAATTCATCCACCAGTGTGTCACGTAGCTGCTGAAGCAGATTCGGCTCGTCTCCAGCAAGATCCCTACGAAGCTGGAAGATGCGCTCTACTACGGTGATCTCCGTTGCTGTCGTGTTCAAACCGCAGAAAGCAGCCCAATCATTAACCACAAGCCCAGAGCCGATAGCAGCATTGCCACGATTGATCGTGCCAGCCACTACAGGAACCTGCAGGAGTGACGCAATCTCGTCCATGTCCTGCGCTGGGGTCTTTGGATGCACCATACATCCCTTATTTGTCACCACGGCGTAGCTACCGACCAAGGCATTCTCTGCAATGGAAGTACGGAAGGTTTGCACCCGTAACGTGTCACGCAAAACCTCCTCCGTCTCCCGACTCAAGTCCGTATGAATCAGTGCGACATGGTCGTTGCAAACAACACAGTTCCCAAGTGCGCTCAGCCGCTCCTCCACCCGTTGCACTTTCACAGAGTCTGGGAGCGAGTTGCGCAAGTGTTGAAGCTCCTGGTCAGTTGTAAGAGACGGCACCACGAGACCATGCCTATTGCCACAGGTGAGCCGGCCAATGACACGAGAGCCACCAATGGAAGTGTACACGACGGGGATATGGCTCGCCAGCTCCTGCTCAAAAACAGAGTAGAAATTCTGCGATGCACCGGCAGCAACAAGACAGTAGGCATTCGTCAGGCGCGCAAACACACCCACATCATCGGAGCTCTCAAAGCGTGTACGCAACGTCATTCTTCTCTCTCTTGTTCTTTATCGTCTTCAAACTTTACTCAACACCCGCAGCCGCACACAAAAAGAGACAAACTACAAAAACACAAACAAATGTGGTACATTAAAGAACAAAAAGAGAGAGAGAGAAAAAAAAAAGTGAAATGCTCAATTATTCTCACTACAGAGCTTCCACCATGACGATCCCTTCCACTCATCAGCAGCAGTCACCGCTATTATCGTAAAAGTCAGTGAAAATTTTTGCACGAGCTACTCATCACCATCAGGCTCATGAAGGGCTGAAAACGACATAAGCGATGCCGTCACACGGAGAGGTATATTCCGACGACGCACCGCGTCAACTCTTGCCGCCTCTCGATGCAACGCCTTCTCCGAGTCGAACAACAGTTCATACTCTTCGTAGAAAGCGTGCCCCTTAGCCTCCACAACTTCAGTGACTTCAGGCAAAAAGTGCTTCATCACTCTCTCAATCCCATCCTTTAGTGTGTTGCCGGAGGACGGGCATGTACGACAGGCACCAAGCATTGCAAGCGACACTACACCTGTCTTTTCGTTAAAATTCAGCAGCTTCACATCACCACCATCACGCTGCACCATAGGACGAACCTGCTCTCTCAGCAGCTCCTTGATGCACTGCAACACTTCTGAATCGTCTTCATTCACCATAAGATCATCTTCGAGCAGTGCGTATTCCTTTGCAGGAGCGATACATGCGTTGGTAAACACCAGGTAGTGACCAATAAAGGAGCTGAGGCTCCATTCAAGCTTTTCCCATTCCACATTCGGATGAACGGTGATAGAAACATGACGAGGTGCGATGAAGACGCCGGCAACCTCCCGCTCATACTGCTCAAATATGCCGTTGCTTAGCGGGTGCACCCAGCCAAGTCCTCGATGCGCCACCTCACATGTTTGACCGTTAGGAACAAAGTTGTCGTAGGTTGTTGACGGGATGTGAAAGGTGTGACACAAGGGGTTGGGTGTGGGCATTGAATGCAGCTGCATCATGAGTCCCTGCAGTGAGCGGCGCAGCATTTTGACAACCCCTTGTGTCACACCTCTACGAGAAGAGGGGGGAATGGGGGGAGAATGGTGTACTGTTAGTGGTGGGAACAACACACGCCACTTGTTGCCCCCACACCCCCCCAAAAAAAAGGGAAAAACAAGTACGAAAAACCAAGGTATGGAGCGAAAAGAAAAGAAGAACAGTAAAAAAAAAAGGGGGTGGAAAGAGAATCAGATATAATATGATGTGATGAAGGCGATCATAATGAATGCAACCCAATTTACTTCAGAAACCATACTCGGCGGATTCCTTTTATCACATTCTACCTTCCTTACACCTTCATGCACGTAAATACCATACATCCGTTAGACCACCAACCTCAAGTTTAATCGTGGGAACGTTTCCGCAGATTTGTCTCCAAATCCTCCTTCGTAAAGTAATTCACGGGGGCAACCGCTAAAATCCACTCCGAGGATGAAATAGCGGTTACGTGCATCATGTACCGTTTTGTGGTGCACCGCAGCTGTGTAAAAACAATAAGCTGCGGTCGTTCGCGAAGGATCGGTGCACATAAGGTTGCCTCCTCATCTCGCTCATTTTGCTTCCCTTTCTTTTCACCCTGCTGCGACAGGCCGGCACGGAAAAGGTAACTTGAGGGGTGTAACTCAGCCATTTCAGCCTCACCACCAGTCATGTGGCCGCCGGCGCCTCGGCCCACACTTGTTGTGGTGTCTATTGGACGTACAATCAGGTAGGAGCGTCGGTCAAAGTTAAGTTTCGAAACATTCATGAAAAAACCTGCTAGGAGTGCCTTTGTAATAGACTCAATTGGGAGACCTGTATTATCCTCACTGCTGGGCAAATCAAACCCAACACGTTCACAAGTTCGTAGTATCTGGTCTAACACATCCCGGGCTCGTAGAAGCGATTTGACGTTCACATAGTGTGACTGGCAAAATTCCTGCATCATGGGGCCGGCACGCAGCCATTCTTCTAACAACCGCACGTAACCCAGAACGTCACCATTCCCAGCGGAAAAAAGCTTGTCCCTTGCACTTACCATGGCAATACGTTCTTTCGGGTCTCGGGATGCGACAAAAATGATGTCCAGTGAAAGCATCGCCACTGCTATACACATCTGGCGCAGACACCCCAGCGCATTTGCAGAGATAATACACCTGCTTAATGATGGATCCATTGGGAACTCAGCCATACGTCGCCCAGTTAATGTTAGCCGTCCATCCTGTTTCATGGCACCAAGGAGATATAGGTGGTCCAAGGCTCGCTCCAGGGATGCTGTTGACGGTGCATCAATAAATTCGAACTGTAGCAGGTTGTTAATACCAAGAGCTTTGAGCTGTAGAACAACAGAACTCATAGAGCACCGCAAAATCTCCGGCACGGTTTCCTCTGGAAACTCGTTTCGGAATGTGTAGCTAGTATAAAGACGGTAACAGTCGCCATCTTGTGTTCGCCCAGCTCTTCCAGCCCGCTGCGTTGCACTGGCTTGTGATGTCGGCATTACGCGCAACTCCTCTACCATAGCCCGATGATTGTAATAATTTTGCTTGCAGAGACCACAATCTACAACGTACACGATGCCGTCAATTGTGATGGACGTCTCAGCAATGTTTGTCGCGATAACCACTTTACGCGTGTGTGGTGGTGGAACCTCGTAAATCCTCCTCTGCTCTCGTGGCGGGAGAGCCGAGTAAATTGGAAGCACCAGTAATGGACGCAACTGCCCACCGGCGTTGGCGACACCTTCACGAATAGCCATTGCGCAATTCTCAATTTCATCCTGTCCAGGGAGAAACACGAGAATGTCCCCTGGAAGGGGTTTCGTGGCATGCAGAAGAAGGGCGCACTCTGCTGCGGCCTTCACATAATCTGCAACCGGATTCGTGATGTAAGACACATCAACAGGAAAAGTCCTCCCCTTCACTGTAAAGATGGGTGCCTTATCGAAGAAGGTACTAAACTTCTCAGCGTTAATGGTGGCACTTGCAACAATCACCCTCAGTTGATCATTCCGCCTGGTGATGTCCTTCAACAGACCAAGGAGAATGTCAGTGCTGAGCGAGCGCTCGTGGGCTTCGTCAACCATAATTGCAGCGACAGTGCGAAGGTCTGGGTCATTAACGAGCTCCTTCAGCATCATGCCGTCCGTCATAAATAGCACCCGTGTCAAGGGGCCCGAACGATCGTCAAAGCGTACCCTATACCCAACAACGCTACCGCAGCGTGTGTCCATCTCTTGAGCAACTCGCTCCGCCACGCTCATTGCAGCAATACGTCTTGGTTGTGTGCAAATAAGTCGTTTCTCGTGCGTTGTCTCACTGGGATTGATTTTACCCCCAACGCCATCTGCACTCTCACCGCCATCTTGACGCTGAAACAAGGTGTTTTCATGGAAACTCTCCTCATACAAGTACTGCAAGAGCTGCGTGGTTTTGCCAGATCCCGTCTCTCCTACAATGACGAGAACGGGGTTCTTCCGGATAAGATCCAGAAGGGTCTCGCGTGCCTGGTAAATGGGAAGGGAACGCCTCTTCTGCTGGAGACGGAGGTGCTGATCTTGCAGGGCTTCTGCACGTTCTTGTTTTATCTGCTCCTCCGTCTTGTCATCCACAAAGTCGTGCTTTTCGATGCGATCATTAATCACAGATTGATCCATGGCCACATACCTGCACTCATTCTCCTGGTGGACCATTGATTCGCCACGAATAATCACATTCACCTGATCATTCTGCGACAATGTACTCTCAACGGGATCTCGTTGTCGCTCTGCCAGAGTGTTATCCTCCTCGAGAAGGCCCTGCCGCAGCTTGGCTGTCAACTGCAGCTGCCCAGCAACCTGCACCTCTTGTGCGCGCCTACTTAGCAACTCAATCTCGGCAAGAGAATGCGGCAACACCCCGGCTTCAATCTCCGAAATTTTCTCCTGCAGCACAGCCGAGGCCGCCTTCTCGCGCTTCACCGCCTGTTTTCGCAGAAAAGCTTCTCGGGAAGCCTGCTGTGCCCGGAGCATGGCGTCTCGATCCATTGGGCACACCCCTTCTTTCACCCACTCACCAGTCTAAGGTGAAACAAAAGCGGGGTAGCAACAAAAGAAGTAAAATAAAGGGAGGATCAGTCGCAGGAAAAAAAAAGATGACAACACCACCCGTTAGTGGCAAAATGTGCTTCTTCACATCATGCAACAGAAACTAATAAGGCAATAGGAAAAATGGAACCCCCCTCCTCCTCCTCCTCCCACAAACACGTATACAGAAGATCCACCGCTGACGCTAAACCACTATTGAAATACAAAACGAAATAAAAAAAAAAACTGGAAAGCAAAAGAGCAAAGATGAGATTATTTATTTTTCCACCTCTCACTCCCTCAAACACAACCTCCCTTCTTTCCATATATGTGCCTACACAATGTTGCTTCTTCCCTCCTTCACTCCTCCTGGAAAACGAGTGCGCCAAAAGAAAAGAACACGATAAAACCACAAAAAATTTGGAGAGACGAGTTTTAACGATGCGGTGAAAAAGTTTTGAAAAAATTATTCCCTTTCTCTTTCGCGCGCACAGAAGCACGGATACAACCACTAACGCATATGCGTGCGTACAAATGTATGTTTCTGCTGATGGCCAAAGGAGCAGAAAACACAATAGCCATTTTATTCTCTCATTGCCTTCGGCTTTGGATGTGAGTGAGACAATGACGCCGGAACCCCCTTTCTCCCCACTACCCGTGTCAGGTAAGATTATGGATCTAGAGATGCAAATTTCGTTTTATTTGCCATTTCAACACACACGCGTAACAAAAAAAAAAAAAGAGAAATTCACCAACTCCTCCGTCCCTATGTTCCATGATCTACCCCCTCCACCCTTCCCTCACCACAGGATTCTACTGAAGGAGTTTGTCTAGTTCCTCATCAAGATTCAGCGGCCCCTCTCCAGCGGCAGTAACCGCCCCTTCCCCGGTCTCCGAAACTGTGGAAAGCCACTTCCTTATCACACATCTATCGTCACTTTCGCCCTTCATTGTGATAAAAGGGTGGTTCAGCAATTCCTCACACCCGGGGCGCTTCTGTGCATCCTTTTGAATGCATATCAAAATAAATTCTGCTAGTGACTGATTCATTGAGGAAGGTAAGGAGATTACCGGTCCATCGCTACAAACGTGCTGTAGTAGTACCCAGAAACAAGTTTCGGTGGAAGTACCATTACGTGTTAGTCTATCCATGAAAGGACAGCTACCAATTGCAAGCTCTGCAATAACAAGTCCTAATGACCATATATCAGCCGAAAAAGAATACGGTTCACCCTTCAATCGCTCGGGACTCATGTACGTTAGAGTGCCAACAAAACTATATGCATCTCCACGAGTGCACTCAAGAAAAGAACTCACGCCGAAGTCCGATATCTTGATGCTCCCGTCACGATTATAGAGAAGATTGCTAGGTTTCAGGTCGCGGTGAATGAGATGACGAGTCTTGTGGAGATACAAGAGTCCACGAAGAATGCTGCGCGTGATGCTCACCAGTACGCCTGTTGGAACCGGTTTTTTTACATCGTCTAGACTACCATCCATACATTCCATGCCGATGAAAACGGAGCCCTCATGGAAAAAAGCACCGTAGAAATCCACTAAATGGGGAAAAGTGCTATCGTCACCGTGGAGCGTCTCCAACTCACGTCTAATCTCCTGCAAGTGAGCCCTACCAGTTACTTTGATCTCCTTCAGCGCAAGAGCCTTCCCAGTCTTGCGATATGTTGCACGGCGCACCGAACCACTACTCCCACGCCCGAGAAAGCTGACACTGTTCACCACAACATCCTCTGGCGACAGGCCGTACTTGTACCCCATAGACGTCATGAGTCCCTCCGAGGACACCGTAAGCTTTCCCAGCCGAAGCCCCTCGTAGTATATTCGCGTCGGATCATCACTGTCACTTTCCAGGTCATCTAGATTAATCTTGAGCCCAGCCATCCTCATCTAACAAGAAAAGATAGAAGAGAATAGGGATGAATATGAGGAATGAAATAATGCTTGGGAAATTTTGAAGAAAAAAATGGAAGATAAACAAGCTGTCTGTACGACATCCCATGCACAGACCTTTTCTTACTCATCCCCACAGGGTTAGACTATTCATGCACCACCCACTCCTTCGAGCGACGGTTTCTCCCCTGAAGTCCGGGCACTATCATTGGTTCTCTATTTATGTTACCACCAGCAGCTGTTGCCATTATAGCGACTCTATGCAGAGAAAGTAGCAGCAATCCTTTTTTCTTCAACAAACAAAAACGCACACACACATTCATACAGAGCAATATATGTATGCATGCATATGCCCTTGTAGCGCAATCGGAGAGCGTTTATACTCTCTTGGTGTCAAAAATAAAATAAAACAAAAAGCAAAACAAAAATGGAGAAAATGACAAACAAAACACGAAGCTAAAAGGAAAAAAAGAAAAATGAAAAAGAGGAAATGAGAGAGGCGGATGGTGCTGATATCCGCAAGAAAGAAACCCAGTAAGTACAGATTACTCGCTTGCAGAAAATCAAACAAGTCTATATATCAGCTGCCTTTATGAGCCATGGGCTCTAGAGCAAATACCACACACAACGTCCCATATTGTTTTCCGTCAAGCATCACGGGTAAATTCCGCTCACCAGGTGAAGCGGTGACGTCGGAGGCATGTATTGCAGCACATCCCATCGAATCAAACCCAGTCACATCCACATCCTGCACCTCAAACCTAATGATTTGTGTCGATTGAACACAGACAAAAAATTCCGCTTCATCTGTGTCCCACTTGGGGTTCACCGTGTCACGCTTCTCAGGTACCGTGAAAACATGGTCAGGTCCAATCCACACCATCACTCGCGGATCGGTCACACCCAGTACGTTGAACATTGATTGGTCACAGTCCAGAAGGTTATGACCCTCCTTGACATAGATCCGCATACAAAATGATGTCGGAGTTGCCTGTTCCACAGCATGCTGTGACATTGAACCCCTCATTGTTGACAACTTTTCATCTTGAATGGTGTCCGTTTCGTCTGACCCACACACTGTACAGTCACTGCACTCACCTGGAAAGGGCACAGGAGCAACAATCGAAAATGAAACTCTAATACTCCCAAGGCCGGTGGCGCGCTGACGAACCAAGGCGTCCATCTCACATGAATGTACACCTAGTCTAAGCTCCTTCACTCCAAAACCCTGGCGAAAAAGATCCACAACAGAGAGTTGTGCGTAGCCCAGAGATCGCTCTTCTTTCTCTGACTGACTTACCTTGTCCATGACGTGAAAACCAATGACACCAGGGTCAAGGGGATGTAATGAGATTACCGCAGATCCATTCTCCATGCACCATGATGGATTCACACTGTGTGCCACAGCTTCAGTTGTGTACGTCATAAAATCTGGCGCCACAATACGCACAAAAACCTCCCCCTTACCCCGGTGCTTCCAAAGTTTTTTACATGCCTCTACTGTAACCCGAACACGAAAAGGGTGAAGCACAGAATTACCAGGCTGTGCGACAGACTCCTCGTGAAGAATCTCTGATGACTCAGACGTTCCGAAAGGTCCACACAAAGGATGTGAAGACTTCATCACCACCCCACTACATTCTGTCTGTCCACTCTCCTCATGCTTATTATTGTATCCACCGTCTCCCAACCCACCTGAACGTGTGCACTGCACTAGAAGTCTACCTAGTCGATGGCGCTGCTCAAGAATATGCGAGAAAGGTTCATCCTTCCGGGGGGCCATAACCAATTCATGCCACTCCTTTCCAGCACACAGTTCCTGTTTCGGCAAACGCGCCTCACCGAGAAATTCATCTTCTCCGTCTTGGTTGTGGTCATACAAGTGAAAAATAATGCATCCGTGGAGTGATTCGGCAGAAAGGGCTACCGTATTTTCTTCAATGCATTGTCCCCAGAAAGGGTTGGTCGTTCCAGTTATAGGAGGCGTGTGCAGCACCTCTTTACCGCTTGGCTCGTCATACGCCACCACATACGGGTTGGGATTCCCTCCCTCTCTTCGCTTAAGAATTGCCCTCGCACCAGCCACACGTATCCTCAGTCCTGATGCAGGGAGGGGAGACTGCATCCCCTTGAGGACATCCTCTCCAGCACTATTCCGCCTCTCCTTTCTCTTGGGTGAAATCGATCGTCTCACCTGTGGCGGCGAATTCCTAGACTTAATGGAAACACGCCCAGGGTTGCCCTCCTCAACAGCAACCTTACCCACCGCAGTCGCAACAGCAGTGAAAGTTAGCGTACCGAGATTGTGTGCTTGTTGAACGATTTCGCGATCCGGCTCACGTTCTCGTGGGCGAAGACTCACCGAGCGTTGTGTCTCCTTGTCCCTTCCGATGTCTTCCAACAGTAGCCCTACAGGGACTTTCGCTTGCCCCAAAAAAAGACGACCACTGTTCGCCCCCCGCGAGTAAACGTCGAAAACAATATTCCAGGGCGATCCTCGCGTCACTTTTAGTGTTACCACGTCTTCCGTCCCACTAAACTGCGGGCAGTTTGTGTCATCTCGCGGAAGTGTCTCCAGTGTCTTAACACCAGTCGGACTGTAAACCACCACAAAGGGGTCAATAAATCCCACACCGTTGTTTCTTCTATTCAAGAGACACTCGCAAGACAGAATCCTTACTGTTAAATTAAACAATGAGACGCTGTTAGTCCCCTCACACGGCATACATCGCTCCATACGTGTCAATGCCGATTCGAGTACCTGTATGTAGTCCTTGAGTTCTCCTTCCCGAACGCTCCACACACGCCGCGCGGTGCGGTGGGCCTTCTCCATGCCCCGGATAGTCTCCAAAAGACTACTGTCTGTAGATTTCATATCCTGTGCATGGCGCTCTGGGGATCTCCTCTGCACTTGCGTTTTTTTAGCACCAAGAAGTGTGGAACTAAAGCCTTCATCACCCTTCTTATTCCTGCCTCTGCTTCTGACTGCCTCATTGTCCCCTGACTGCAGTGCCACTGGCTGCACCTCTGCAGAACTCTCTTCAGCATTATCACGACGTTTTTGCTCCGTCACGAGGAGGGCCTCAAGTTCTTTTACCTTTTCAAGAGTGAGTCGCAGCTCTTGTTGAAGGTCTGCATCCCCATGCTGCAGTTTCTCCTCCGAAACACATGTTGATTGTTGTTCGCGGTGCGTTTTGATCATGCGGTGTGGGCCCATTCGTCTCATTCCCGTGCATACGCACCTCATTGCCTCCGTCTGATGCTGCAGCATGTGACCTGCGGCTTCCAGCTCTTGACGAAGATCATAAACAAGTGCTTCAAGTTGTGCCTGGTTCCTTTCCCGCGCAAATTCGTTTTCACCCAATCGTTGTTCCTCTCCTCGCATTTGTCGGGCCCCTGCGCGATACAGAATATCGTCACGGGGTGCCTTCAGCAACACCGCTGTTGACATGGGGTTTCTCGCCTTGCCAAGGAGATGTCCCGCGGCCACCCGTGATCCAGTCTTCCCCAGAGATCGTTGAGAAACCAAATCCTCTGCAATTAGTTTCGTGAGCTCCAACATCGTTGCCTTCTTAGCTTCGATTGCGTCACACAGACGACGATGTTTGTCGACGCGCACTGTGGGCTCGGATGTCAAGACTGCAGAACAACCCTTGGTTCCAGCAGCTGGCCTGGATGTGGTCCCATTTGCAGCAATCTCTGCTGCATCCTTTAGTGCAGAAGCCGTAGCGTACACATCAGGGCGAAAGAGAACTGCGGTTGTCCCCTTTGAAGCATCTGCCCCGGTGCTCATTGTACTATAACGGCCACCTCTCACCACCACACTCTTTTCTTTTCTTCTCCCTTTTATTCGCTGTTTTTCTTATGTTACATACTAAACAGGAGTCACACCAGAAGCAAAATGAACATACATGCAGGTATACACACACACACACACACACACACATAAGTCAGCACGATAACCTGACATCTTTTTTTTAGAAACAATAGTAGACCACAGTGCGAGAATAAAGGTGAGCATCTGTGAAGTTATAAGCACTGAAACAGACGCACGTATCACCTGTTATATATATATATATATATATATATATATATATGTGTATATATGCTGCGGCGATCGTTCGCAGTCATTTAAAGAAGAAACCGAAGGCTAATGGCATTAAATTAAGAGGCCGACATTCACAAGTGATGATGATAACAACAACAACAATCATAACAATAAAAGGGGAAAAAACGCAGAGAAAAAAAAAAGATAAAAAAACAACGTTCTAAAGAGTGAAGCAACAAACAAACAAAGAGATAAACAGGAAAAAAGTAGAAGACCAGCCAGAAAGAAGGAAAAAAGAAGGAGTGTATAATAAGCAAGAAAAACAAAACAGGGGATAAGAAGCAATGAACTACACATAACAAAGAGGGGTGAATAAAAATTCTTTTTCTTTTCAGTGTATGTGTGTGTGTGTGTGTGTGTATGTGTATTCAAGGCACAACAGACACACACACACACACACACAGAGATGTACAGCGAGAGGGAGAGAGAAATAGAAAGACAGAAGGACACAAACAAATAGACTCAATCATTATCCCTCCGGTCGGATGAGCCCCACTTGCTGCGGAGACGGTGGTGACTCTTCATGTAACTGTGTGTGTTGGCCTAATGTTATTCTTATTGAGTTTTTCACAGGGCTCGTTCCCTTGTCGCACCACGCCCACCACTTGAGAAGAGTTTTTTCCTTTGTTTATTTGCATGTTATTTTTATCATTTATACTTATCACATCGCTCGCTCCTTTTTATGGGAAGCTAATTGTTTACCGCCCCTCTCCGCTGCTGCGCAGCCCGTCATGACTGGCCCGCATCCCGCTCATTGCGCTTCCGAATGGGCAGAAAAACGGGGAGTCCTGAGGACCTGCAGCCACAAAACACCCGTACACACACGCACACAGATATATATATATATATATATATATATATATATATATATATATATATTGAGGGGGGGGATTGTTGCTGTTGTTGCCTTCTCTTCGTTTATTTTCTTTATTCACGAATTGGTTCCTGCATTGTGTATGGCAGAAATGTTTTTATATCCTACTGTTCTTCCGCATCTCGTCAAGAGACAAAGAGATCATATGACTAGAGCCCCATACAACAGAGATGCTCCTTGCTTTTCCCCTCCTTTTGTTCATGACAAAAAAGGTTCAAAAAAAAAAAGGAAAAAGGGGGTATTGGTTCGAAAGTCTACATGCATAAGGCGGGTCATTTTACCCAACATTTTTCGCCCAGATATTTCCATCGCCCCACCTCCGTTCATTGGCCACAAGCCTCTTGAAGGAAACAAAAAGTGACCATCACCACCACATGTGTACCAGAGCCCAGGAGGGAAGATACGAGTAAATGCACGTATATACTTTCATCTACCGGTGTATCCATGTGTTCGAAAAGAAGAGAAATGGATGGGGAACAGAGCGCAGAGACACTCCGTCATCATTGACCACGTTCATCTGTCAATGTCAACCTCTCCCCCTCCAACACGCACAGAAAAAAAAAAAAACAAGAAAAAAAAACTTTTTTTTTTTCGCCACTACGTCTCCCTCCTACGCAATGTAATCTTGTCTCCCTGACAACACCGTCACCGCCATGATGTGCAAGAACGCGCACATCTCCGAATTTCCTCCAACCTGGTGTATGGATGTGCGCATCTTAATGCACACACACAGACACACACACATGCAAGGGGGAAATAACCAAAAGCAAGTGAGATTGTGACAATTATCAAAACTTCCCCGAAAAACTGGTATTCCCCATGAGAGAGGAGTCCATGTCTGGTATAATTTTCGGAAGCTCTTCCAAGTTCTTGGTCACCATGATGCCCGAGTTACCCCACTGAAGCGATAATGGAGACGAAATGTACAGGCTGGCATCAAAGTCGTGTTGCTGAATTCCAACTGGTGATGGACGCTTCTCCCACAACCCCGGTGATGATTCAACTCGCTTTCGCCCACCACCCATGCAATTCGCAGAATAGCCCCCACCGACCTCTGCCTCTACAGATCCAGTCGGAGCAGCCGTTACACTGTTGCCTGCGCTCCGCACCGGTTGTACCCAACCAAAACTTGGTGAAGCAGTGCAGCTCACGTTTCCACCAAGAGTGTATGGATTGTTGGTGTGCTTGTAGCTCCTTCCCATATGGCTGATGTTACTTTGACTAGCCTGAAGCGATGATTGCGATGGTTCATCATTATCCGCTACCACAACAAATTCATCCAGCGGCATAACACACCCAGCAGGAGTGTTCCCATTATTGGATGTGTTAGTATTTCCGCCGACTTCGTTTGCAGAGGACACCGTGATACGCTGTTTATGTTGCTGTTGCTGTTGTTGCTGCTCTTGTTGTTGTTGGTGGTGGTTTTGACGCAACATTAAGTGTGGTTGGGGTTGATTAAATGATAAATGCGATGGTAGTCCTACATTCATGTTGTACCTCCCTTGCTCCCATAGCGACGGTGCCTCAATAGAAGGCCATGAAAGTTGTTGTCGCTGGGTAGAGACCTGTCCCTGTTTTTGTTGCGGTTGTCGCTGCTGCTGCTGCTGCCGTTGATAATTATAATGATGGTCCTCTTGCTTCCGTTTGGCGTTATCCATTTTTCTCTCTTCACCACCCGTTGTAGGGGTACTGATGTCTTTTGGGGGTGGCGTTGGAATGTATGGACGTGCCTGGGGATTTAGCTCCTTTGGTTGGGCAAAAAAGTCATAAGAAACCTTCCCGGACTGCATAGAGAGAGATCCCAGCATAGTTTCCATCTGCGCCACAAGATCCCTTCGCTCCTCGTCCGAGACATTTTCGTTGGACTGTACCCAGCGGCGATGCAGAAACAGATATGGCGGCACCACATGTATCTGGTTGCAGCATGAACTGGCAGTGCATTTGTTTCTCTGGAACAGCATGCATATACTTGGTGCCTTCTTCGCTGACCCCTGAAATAGACCACGGGAGAAGGCAGCAATACTGGCTTTCGGGAGACTCAAGCTAGTCTTCAGCTGAGGATCGTGAACAGTGAATAGATGATTTGGCGGTAGATCATTAAAGCACTTCTCCAGGTTGTTAGACCAGGACTCAAACTCGTTCCTTTTGGAGTGCATCCATTTCCACTCAATGTGCACCTGGTTGCACCACCGCCCCCATTTGCACTGCGAGGGATCGACGGAAAAGAGTCCACAAGCTGTGGGAACCTGCAACGCCATCATGGCGTACTGATTTTGATGAGCACTCCGCGCACGACGTGCGCGCAGACTGGGATCCACACACAACCCTTTTGTGAAACGAATTGCTGATATGGGCACCTCAACAACCTCCTTAAGGTCAGCGCAAAAGATGCGAAACAACTTCCCAGGATCTTGGGCAAGGGTATGCTGAAATTCACACTCTCTGTTTTGGAGCCATGAGATCATAGCCTGGCGAGTCGCAATCAAATATTCACGGTCAACGTGAATATCACTGCAACCCTCCTCAAGGAGACATCTACCCGCCTGAAATTGCTCGCAGATACGTGCGGAATTACGACCACCAGCCCCCGTATTCTCTTGCTTCCCGCTAAAGAGTGTTCGGCTTCCAACAGAAGGATACACAACAGAAGGTCGCACCGTGATGGGTGCTCTCAGATGATTCTCATGTACCTCAATGAGAATCTCTGTCTCGTTTTCCTCCTGCCCACCTCCTAACCGGCCACCAAAAAGAGCGGCAGGATAGCTGTGAAGACAGTGATGAGGAAAGGCATCTGGGTTTAATGCCGCTGCTAGGTGCTGGTTACCAAAGCCAGAGGAGACAGTATTTGCCTTTGGATACATGCCGTACGTCATAAACGGTGGCATAGTAGCAGGGGTTCTCAGATGTTCATCTACATTAAATCCGTGTCGACTGTAGTCTGGACCTATCATCACCGCCTCACACACACACACACACACACACCGTATTGTTCTCCGGCTTTTCACAGGCGAAAAGACAAAAGAACCCAAAACAACAGACAAAAAGAGAAAATATTGTCCCAGCCTTCGTTGGCGATCCTGTGCGTTTTTTTTTTTTTAATTATGTGAATGAAGACCTTTGTATCTTTTTTTTTCTTTTAATTATTATTATTGTGATCGTGTGTGTGCGTGTGTAGGTGAGGGAACTTAGACTGCGCGTTTCCCCCCGTTTCGTGTCCCACCGTTCCCGTTGCGGCTCCCTTATTTTCTTCCCTACTCCTCTCACTCCTTCACCCTCTCTCTTCGTCTCGTTCTTTGCTCCCCCCACGCCTCAGTGATCCGTTTTCGAACAAAAAGATGAAATGATAAAACACAAACGCCTGCCGGAGGCGAAAAAAAAAAAGCGATTTTGGGCCACGCTAAAAAACAATGTTCAAAAGCGTAGAGAACAGCAAACCCAAGGCAGCTGTTTTCTCTTTTCACCTTTCCTCTGTGTTGCTGCCGTTACTTCTTTAAAGGATAATATTGACCACGCCACAGTAAGCAACGCTCACCACAGTCCCCCCCAACAGCACCACTACTCCTATGCTCCTCACCACCACTTCTTCTTTCGCTCACACGTCCCGCTCCAACTCTTTTACCCCAAGCAAGGGGTGCAAGGCGTAAGGGATGGGGTGAGAACAAGTGGAGTTAGCGGCTTGACCTCAGCTGATATCTCTTTCGTTAACCACAAAAGCCCCTTCGATTACCCACTTTAACTTCTTCGCTTTTCCCCTTCTCTCTTTCTCTCCTTTTTTTTTTTTCGTTTCTTTCTGCTTATGTTAACGGAAATTTTAAAAACGAAATATTGGTGTTCCGGGTTTTATTCGTCACTTTCTTCTTCAGTAGACCCCCACCGCGGCTGCTGGTGCTGCGGTTCCTTCTTCCCGCCGTTCCCAGCGCTACTCCTTTGAGCCGAAATAGAGCTGTAGACTGTTTTTGTCCACTAGACGCCTTCAGATGGATTTTCCTCGTGTCTTCTCCGTCGTCTTCTATTTTTCTCTTTTCCCTGCAAAATGAAAGAACAAAAAAAAAAAAAAGAATCAAAGAAAAAATAATACTTCTGGACACGAAAGTAAAGAAAAAAGGCGCACATACACGCAAAAACAGACAGACAGTCACTCACTCAGTGAGAATCAGAGGCAGGTTCACAGGCACAAAGAAATTCAGACTTTTTTTTTCCTTCCTCCATACATGTTCAGACAAACAGAAAACAAAAATGCACATCACACACACACATACATGCATAGGAATATGTATACACAAGTGTGTATGTATGTGTACACAGAGACGGAAGAGAGTGGGAGGTGCAAGGGACGCGAAGAAGTGACAAGAGGAAAAAAAAGGGAAAAAGAAAGGGAAGCAGGTAAATTAAAAAAATTTTCTACTCATAGACACATCTCAAATGGAAACCCAACGGTTTCAACGGTACATGAGCACACGTGGAAAAAAGAAAAAAAAAGCAGACTTTAGACACGCAGCACAGATCTTCTAGTTACGCGCCCCTTCTTTTATTTACAAAAAGGAAATCGCACAAGTAAAACGATTTGTTTGACCCACCTGTTCACCCTTTCCATTGTGTTTCTCCGTCCTTTTTCTTTTCGCTCACTTCAGACCTACTTTCATTTACTCTCTTCCTCAGTGTTCATATATATATATATATATATATATATATATACGACTCTTTCAGTTGTCCTTATTCCTCCACAGCGTACACTCTGCCGCCCCTTTCAGCTCGTCACACCAGTCAAGAGAAGCGTATAAACATACCAAAACAGAGACACTACGGATGAAGATGCTCCTGTACAAAACACCCAGAAATAGTAAGATGAAGGAATAGGAAGTGAGTTCACGGAATGTGCGACTGATCAATCATTATCTTCTACCACCGAATGCACGGCATCGAGGGCGAGAAGTGAAATAGTGATGGTTGGCATTCGTGCATTGACACTGTTTTCTCGGCACATTTCCGCCTGCGACTCACACCTGGACCCGGAGCCCTCAGCAATAGAATCTGTCATGTAAAAGCTTCGAACGGAAACAGTCTCTGGTGAAGAAGAGACAAGTGTCGAAAAAGGCACGAGCGCATATCCCACAGGCGCAAAATCAGTTTCAGACGCACCAGAGCAGCATGCAACTGTCAACTGAATAGATCTACTGTAAAACGCTCGAAGGTCTAAAACGGTCTGAGCCTCCGCTAGCGACCAAGCAGGAATCGAAAAGTTGGCGCATTTCTTCTTGACTTCAAGGAGCACATGCTGGAGACACGAGACAGTTACCTTGACCCACTTGACAGCTACATCAGCCCATAAGGAACAACAGCTAGATACATGCAAACGAACTTGTGTGACCGGTAGATCTGGGGAATTGCAATTGTTGTAAAGAAACCGCGAGTCGAACAGACCAAGACTACATGTACCACCCGCCGTAAAAAATTCGGTTGATCCTTCACCAACTACCTCACTGTTCATCCGACCAAAACAAGTCTTTACCGAGAGTGTACCAAAATTATGAGTACGTCCAAACTCCTGGTTTTTGTGTGGTTGAAGATTAAAATGGAAGGTCCCAGTATGACAAAGCTCTCGGATAGAAACTCTGGCAACACCGAGCACGTCGCACAACTCGATATTCGTATCCCACACCTCAAAGGTTATATGACCTATGGGTTCTCGTGCAACGGATAAGACAAATGTAGCTTTTGGATACGGCCAACGCGGTGCTGTGCATCCCGAGACAAGGGGTGCGACTACAAAGCGTTTTCGCCCCATACGTGCCGTTACAACAGGATCAATTTGAAAATCATCAAAACCAGTTCCCTGAAGATTATCGCATCCACTGACATGAATCATCAGCAGATAATCATTTTCATGCATCGTAAACGAGGAGAGGGTACCATTTCCAACAGGAGAGGGGTGGGGTGGCTGTGGAATATCTAGTAAAGTGAAGGAGTGAGCTAGAAGAGTCAAGGTTCCTCTAGAACCCACCGCCAACTTCATGCAGTTGCGCCTTGTCCCATTTTTGGTTACTGTCAACTCTGCAGTACCGATCTTATTGGCCTCGTTGTTATCGTACACCTCAAATCGGTAGGTAGCGTTGCACCCCAAAAGCGAAGGGCACATTATGAAACATGATGCCCCTTCCTCCGCCCAGGTGGGGTTATAGGTACCAAGTTTCAGCGGGGTACGCAAAATCACTCCTCCTCTTGGCTCACGCAGAATAACAAATGGGTCAGGTGTGAACTCTTCCTCATCTTCCCAATTTGGTGATAGCTGCATGCTTTCCACGTGTACGATAAGAACTTTAGCTCGCCGTTGAGCCGTAGACTCTTCACTTGATGGCGTCTTGACGCCAAGAACCGACACCATAAGTTCACCGTACACATCCCCAACGTTTCCTTGGGCGCGACTAAGCGGGAACGAATAAATGTCAGTACCACCAAAGACAAGGGTATCAATAGGTGTGTCGTATGATGCAAGAAAAGCGTCGCGATGGTACAGGTCAAAGCTGACAACCCCATCACTCTGTACGACACAAAAACTACTTTGACCCGGCCATGCAGGATTACGTGTCTTTGTTTCAATTTTTGCGGTACGCATAACCTCCTTTGTATCGCCGTCAGTCACTACAGACACACAAACGACTGCTTCGATTCGGTGCTTTAGTCCCCCCACACTTAAAACTTGTAAATACACTGCATTAAAGTCATCCGATGATTTTGTATCATCCACTTCTAACTCCAGCTGCTTCTGCATACTTTGGTATTTTGAGGAGGAGACAGCCATCATACAGACCTCAACATAGGCCTTAACATCAGTAAAAACATCTGTCGAACATAACTCTTCTGCGCAAGATAATAAAGACAACGATCGTATGCCCACACCACCGTTCTCCTGAAGCTCAGATGTGGGCAAACGGGTAGTGTACGCCACCCGTTCTTCATTATCAGCATCACAAACGGTGAAAACAACTTCGCAGTCGCGTCGAACAAAACTGATAAACGAGGCGACTTCAATAGACCATACTGGCCGCACAAGATCTTGCATAACCGGTGTACGCATGAGCACACGTGAGTTTGTCGTCACCTTCACTATGGGAGATTCTATAGAGCTGCTCAGCATGAGATTGCCACAGCGTCTCACGTGCATGAGAAGCAAGATAAAACTATCTTTGTTCTTTAGAGAAGTTGAGGTTTTCTCTTTTAACCAATGCTCCTCCATCTGCGATGTAAGAGAGACGGGGACCATCCCTTGAAAATAGTTTTGATCATCTAACTTCACCAACCGATCCAGTGCCGACTGAAACGCTGTAACACCGATCTTCGCCCGCTGCGAGAGATCTACTCTATTAGACTTTGTCCATGTACCTGCGCTACTCTGCTCACCTCCACTGTACGTCTCAGAAGCACGGGATTCTGAGAAGGGCGCAAAAACACTACCACGACTAGAAAAACTGGGACAAGGACTTAGACTTGGCCTGCACCCAGCTGATCGAGCACGCGGGGTATAACGCCCAACGAGAACAGCCGAAGACGGTCGCAGCGCGCTTGGGCGATGCGACACCCCACTCTGAGGACGAGTTTTTGAGATGTGTCTCCCCCCCTCGTCCCCCATACGAGGTGTAAATGTCTGCGAACGGAAAGCATGTGAAGTTTCTGGGGTACAGCTGCGTTTCGACGTGATCCCCAAGGTGCATTCAACAGTTGAATGAGAGAAGGGAACAATATCCCCATGACCGAGCAATGGATTATCATCGTACAATACATCCACACTGTCAAGTGTAGACACAGGAGGAGGTGGAACAACATATTGTGGAAGCAACAGGTCATTCGGTACCGAATTTTCACTTGAACCATCGCCTAATGTAGCAGATCCATCTTCAACAACAAGCGTCACTCTGTTGCGGTTGATCTGTCGTAGGAAGAGCGGTTGGCGCTCTGTCGGCATGAGGAGTGCCTGCTCCACCAACACCTGCTGAAGATCACTCATCTCTCCGGGAAAGTCACAGTCCGCATCACAACAAGATTGTTTTTCTGACACTGATAAGAGTTCCCCTGAGCGTCGATTGAGCTCCATTTCAATGCTCTGTTCAAGAGCTCGTCGTTCAGGATGTTTTGTTGCCTCGCTATAGGCATCTTCCTCTATTGTTACCTTGTTCTTGAGGACATAAGCATTCCAGTCAAAGTCGGTAGTAATTGCCTCGTTATTCAGAGCCTGAGATGAGGACACAAAAGACGCGACTGGTGCCGTGGTCGTCTTATCTTCGGCTGGGAAGGCAGATGTTGGTCGTCTCTTACGTGGAGTCCCAGTATTGTTGCCTAAGCATGATGGAAATGAAGGTGGAGGCGTCGGACACACGAATTCCTCTATGAGACTCTCGGCTCCATGTTGCGCACGGTAGAGGTCAATGCCTTGACGGCATATATCGACTGCCTGTAAATCAGCATGGTTGTCGGAGAGCACCTCCATAATGGCAGAAGCTGATAGAGACCATCCATCGACTGATGTTTCCGCAAACACGTCTGTGGGCCACAGGTGTGGGTGGAGACAGAACTCACCCACGAACTCCGTTGTTGCACGCAGACTCTTAGACCCGTTACCATCATTTAATCCTAAAGTTCCACGACCAATGACAAAGAGCAAATCGCACCGCATACCCTTTTTAAACAAGGTATGCCGCGGTGGAAAAATATGAACATTTGCCTTCATAGACAAGCATGTGCGCATCTTCTCGGTTAAGTGGCTAAGGCATGGAATTGCGCTGAGCAACGATGCGAGCCCCATGAGATCTCTCGTCTTCCCGTCCTCCAGCCATTGTTTGCGTCTTTGCAGTGCGTTTTCTACCAGTCTTTCAGACACCGCTTTTTTCTTTCGCAAATATTTCACTAAATGCCCTCGGTGAAGACAGTAGACCTCGCACATAGTGGTGGCAACAACCTGAGAACAGCGAGGTTCATCAAATATGATGCCTATCTCCCCAAACGCAGTACCCGCCTCGAAATCGAGCAGCGGTTCATTCTTGATTAGCAACTTCACAGCACCACGACGAATGATGTACATATAAGGGTGGCGATCTCCTTCATTGAAGAGGGTATCGCCTATACAGAAAACCTTTACACTCATCAAACGAGAAAGCCGTATTCTGTCACCTGAACTGAACGACGACCACATCCAACTTCGACGGAGCAACAAAGACATGGGAAAATATGTCTGATTTACGATGTTGCAACACATTGGCGCGATGCTCATCCGGAGGGAATCTAGTACACCCTCTGCAGATACCTGAAGAATGTAGCTACTTATCACATCCCATACCCAGCGAGGGGGCAATACAGCCACATCGGCGTAACCACGAGCTGCAATACATGAAGACGAGGCATCCTTACACAGTACGACCCGATCACAAAAAACACCTGGAGCAGAATGCAGACGAAAAGCGTCGTTTTTCATCGATAAGGTTTCCGACCCTAATTTCTTTGTCTCAGTCAGTTCCCCATGAAGTAAAACCACTATCCCAGCTGATACATACCACTCCCTCTCATAGACGATTATCTCCGTTGGTTCTAGATAAAAATACACTGCCTCCTCGGCAAACACCCGCAGTATTTCTTCGGGCCAAAATGAAATAATCGAATGTGAAGATTGACAGGCTTGTACAATAGAGTCGACCGTATACTCACGAAACACTGAACAATTACCCAATCGTTTCTTCTTTCGTGCTCGCAATACTTTTCGCAATACTAATGGAAGAAGAAGGCGCTTCAACACGGACATTGCTATCTGCGTCTCTGGCGAGTTGAAATCCACCTTACGAGGTGGTGGAACGAAGGGAAAAAAAGTTCCACGTGCTGTTTTTGAAATGACATCATACGTTGCTTCAAACGTACCCTCTCCAATACGAACGGCACGGCGTGGAGATTCCAACCTCGTGCGCCCCTTAATCATGATGCCGCTTACAGATCGAGTAAGAGGGGGAACTGCCGCCATGAATACAACACCCCCAAAACAGCGATATATGCGATCAACTTTTTGTGCGTGTATATTATATATATATATATATATATATATATATATACTGCCGTCAGTGTATTTTTTACTTGCCCTTGTGAGTGCGTGTATGAGTGACACACTTAAATTTAACCTCGTATAACCCGTGCGGAAAATCAGACAAACAACAGAAAGACCTACCAGCGAACAGGCCTTCCCTAGTACAGGACTCTTTCTGCTCTACTGTCTTTACACCACTCCCGCTCCCCCCTCGTTATTTCCAGAAACTTAACTTCTCTACTTGAAGAGGGGGGATGAAGTGTTTACCAACTTGGCCCTCTTGCCTCAATAACCAACAAACAGAAATATCGCCACCACCGTCAATAAAAAACCAAAGAAGAAAACAGAAACAGGCAGTGACAGCATACATGTAAGGATAGGTGAGAGAAAAGATGTACTAATATATTATATACACGTAATACCATTCGCTTTTGCATTTGATAAATGATAATGTGTCTCCCACGATAGTTCCACAGACTCTATATCGTACACTGACATAAGTAACTCATGCTCCCTTTTATTCACAAGTATGTATGTCCCCATATACACGCGGACATGTAGACATTCGATGGTCCCCTCTACCCGTCCTCCCCCCATGTCCAATCACAGAAAGAAGAACAAAGATGATAATAACATCACCCATTGTGATAGCAACAATGCAAACGGAGTCGCTCACACACAAAAGAGGGTGAACACACACAGATGTCAACTCACACTGACAAAAAAAGAAAAAAAGGAAAGGGATCAAAATAAACCGGACATCCAAATCCGTCCCTGCACGTTGGCCCCAAACTGCCCGAAGCTCTCTTTTCACCCTCATTTAACTCTATCAATCAATTAATCACCCCCTCCCCTCAAAAAAAAAAAAAATTTCATCAGATTCTACTCGGAAGCATTTAGTGACGCGAGGCGCTCTTTTGCTTTTCTTTTTGCCTCCTCCTTTACCTTCACGGTATCCCGCTGTACACGTGCCTCCAGCCCGTCGTAGTGGCTCCCCACTGTACTGAGCAGCCACTCTACACCCTCCTCTAATTCGGGATCTTCCTCAATGCCACAGGAGGCTACTATGCGATACATCGTGCCACGCTCCAACATCTCCTCAAAAAACAAACCTGGAACTATTTTTACCCCCCGACTACCTTTGAGATCTTTCTTGTTGGCCAGCAGCAAAAGGGGTTTGCCTCGTACATGCTCATTTTGCGCTAGGTTACGAAGAACGTCGAGTGATTCCTGTATTACATTCTCATCTGCAGCAGAGTCGATCACATATATGAGCCCGTGGCAATCGTGGAAGTAATGTACCCAAATGCCCCGAAAATTGGCTCCTCCGCCCAGGTCAAAGATACAAATATCGTATGTATCCGTCTGAAACCTTGTCGGGGTAAAGCCTACAGTTGGGGTAGCATTCTTGTCAATATTACCACCCAATGCGGAGATGATCGTCGTCTTTCCCGCATTGTCAATACCAAATGCACCTAGAGTGATTCGCTTGAGCGGCACCGCCACTCCCCCCCCTGCGGGCGATGGAAGCATAGTGGGGTCGTACGACTGCTTATTCTTTTCTGACTCCTCCACGCTTGAGAGCAGCCGGCGGAGGTATTCAAACGGGTTCTCAGGGCGGTCAACCAGCAACCTGCTTGCTAACAGCTCAAAGAGATGATGTATGTTGTGCACCTTGCAGTATGTAACGCGCTTTTCTTCCTCAGTGGTCATCATCTCCCCCTCCCCCTAACTCAACCAGCAAAAACCGTACCAAAGCACAGATTAGACAAGCACCTTCAATCCCCCCCCTTCGCCGTCCAGTCTACCTCTTATCAGCCCTGCAGTCTTCGGTGACCTTCAATATGATGTATCACTTCTCCCTCCTTTTGATTTTATCTCCCTCGCTCCTTTCAGTTGTTTTGTAGGGAAATCGAATGGCAAAATAAGGGAAATGAAAGTCGTCAAAGAAAGAGGAAGTACCAATAGTGAAGGAAGAACGAACCAAAGAGTCATCCAGACACTCCCATTATATCCATAGGTATGAAGAACGGGGGTTTGGTTGCAGCAAATCGCTTATTCTGTTGTTGTTTTTGCCTCGGGCTCCGCCCCCCCCTTTTTTTATCATCATCAATCATCATCACCTTGTCGGTTCCGCCATCTCTGCTACCACCTAGAGAACATGTTCCTGCGTCTCCTGCTTTGCGATCTCCACATTGACGTGAACGGCCTCATTCGCAGTCCGAAGACACTCCTGAAGCTCATACGACGCAACACTGGAATCAAAACAGCGCCGGCACTCTTTGTCATCGAGCATCAGCTTCAATAGTCGCACCACCTGTGCGCGCGTTCCGTCCTCCCGAAACACTACGTCATCCTTCCATCGTAAATAAAATTTCGATAGGATCGGCATTGCGCGGTACTCAAGCAAGTTGAACGCTGTCGCCTGAGACGGTATGATATCCGACAAGAGGCACAGGATGCTGCTGGCAGTTTCGTAAAACTCTGGGAAGGCGTCTAAAACACCCATAGCTACAGGAATAAAATCAGCGTTCTCAATGCGGGTATTTACCGTCGTTTCGCCATATGCAATAGGTGGAAGCCGCTGAGCATCACGAAGGACGCGAATGTGCTGCGGAAGGCCCTTATAGCGAGCAATATTCAGGTTGTCTACCACAGCCTGAACGCCGTCAGCATCAATAAACTCCTTCCCACCCTCTTTTGGATAGTGCCGCAAGATAGATGAGAGCACCAAAGTAGTGTATCGTGTGTCTGTCGGATCACCAGTGCTCTGTTTGTAAGCATCAACAACCTGTTTGACGCCATCAGCTTGAAGGATGCGACGCTCAACATCACCGTCTTCACGCTGTGTGAGGCAAAACAGACAGATAGACCTAAGCGCTAATACCCGGGCATACTCATCTCGACTGTGCTTCAGTGCCCGGAGAACCATCTCCACCCCGCCACGCTGCTTCACAAAATACTCAGTGAGTGTCGGGTAGACAGCAAGGAAGTTGACAAGGCGCAAGAACTCATCGGGTTTGAAAAAGAGATGTTTTCGCTTCCGACGCGTGCCCTCACCCAAAAAGTCGTCTATAGCAAAGTCAAGGAGATCCTTCCCACCCGCCTCAAGTAGGTCTGCCTCTTTTAAGATCGGCGGGTCGAGGGAGAGATCCATATGGTCTACAATCAAGCGTGCCAAGTACCCGTCGGCCAGTTCGTTGTCCGCCTGCAGAGCTGCAAGCAGAAAACGCATCTGCTTGGGGAATTCAATAGGGCCAAACAACATATCGGGCGGGAGCTCCAACGCCATTGCCTCCGGGTCCACATCGTGCAGTTCAATCCACTCCATCGTCTTTAGAAGTGGCTTTCGTATCTTCGTCACTATCGTCCCGGCCATCTCGTCAAAAGGCTCACGGTTGTAGAAGTACATAGTAGCACAGACACTACTGAGCACCCATGGCCATGACTTGTGAAACCGCTCCCGCGCACGTCCTCGCGTAAACCATTCAGGGGCCCTTCGCATCATTTTCACCCACGCCTTGTCTCAACCACTAGAAGAGAAATGACAAGAATACGTCTCTCTATCCACCCCCTCACCTGAACACCCCTTCTTGCCCTGCAGGAGGGCGGCAGAAAGAAAAAAATGAACAAAGAGATGTTTTCTTCATCATACACCCCCCACCAATTTTGAACAAGCAACGACACATAAACTAAAATTTACAAATATTTTTTTTTTTAACTAGTGGTGCACTACACCAGTGTTCGAGAGATGCATTGAAGATGTGCACAGAAACACAAATACAAGGCTTTGTATTACTATGAATGCGATTGCATCCACTCATTTAATCTACAGAGAGTATCGGGACTAACACACGCTCATACACATCACGCTGAACCACAAGAAAGCCACTTTCTTCATGCACCACCGTGTGTCCTTCTCCGTTACGAGAGAGAAATTCCATCAACACGCTGCGCTGAGCCGCAGTAAGATTTCGGAGCAGCACAAGATCATGACGGAAGACAAGTCGGCGACACTCCCTTTCCCACATATGAAGCTGGTCACAAAATGACTGTGGAACAACAGCACCAAAGTGGGAATAAAGGGAATCCACAACACCTTGAGAAAGATTTGGGGCACCTGATCCCGGTACTCCCTCAGACTCCTTCGTCTTGTGGTGCCTCAACATTGATGGATGCGCCTTAATGGAAAGAAAACGTATTATATGCGAGGTACTAATGCCCTTGCGCAATGCTGCGGCGAAGGATGAGCGTGTAACACGATAACACATGATCATGAGGCCTACTTCAGCCTCTTTCACCGCGAATTGATCAAGAATTTTCAGGAGTTCTGGATTTCGTGTGTAGGCGTAAAGGCGAAAGTTTGTTTCCGTAATAATAGTATCTTCATCCTCTCGACGTACGCAATGGCCAAAGTTCCCTTCAGCACCGAGTAGTGTCGCCGTGCAAAGCGGCGATGTAGTGCTCCAGCAAACCGCATGAGAGAAGTGGGGTGAGAGCACAAAACACTTCTGGCCTTCGCAAAGAAGAGGGTACACAAGTCCCACCTCTGAGAGACGGGCTAGAAGGTGGAAAGCCGCCAAGTCTTCTTCTTTTGTGGGGAATGAATAGACATACTTGCTTGTATCCAAGGAAAAAAGAACACCAAGAAGCTGCCATAGCAGGGTACGTGACACACCATTCTCACCTCCTGCAAGTGCTTGTGCACGGTCCAGCGCCACTGAGACCAGCGTCCACCACTGCTGCTGCGAATCTCCCATGCAAAAATTTAGTCCCTCTGGTGTGACTCCCTGCACCTCAGTTGATTGGGGAATTAGGCGGGAGAACTGCAGCATCGCCACAATCGGTTGTTTACGCTTGTCCCCGAGTGGATCAGCAGATCCTGCGAGCGCGCACGCCGTTACTGCACGAAGAAAAACTCGACTCGTCTCCAGAGCGTTCTGTAGGGAAACAGTGGCAAGTGGCAACCGCTCCATCGTCCTCCCGTAAATCCTGGCCTTTCCTGCTACTTCGCTAAGCACCCATCGTCCGTCGATCTCTGGCGACGGATGCCATGCACACATGAGGGCCTCTCGAAAGGTACACCAGAAGGGCTTCCTTGACGCGCCGTCTTGTGTCTCGGCAAAAACCCTATCAGTGATCACCGCTAGGGACGTGGCAGAGAGAAGTACAGCCACCTCGTCGTCGACGGGAAAAGGATCCTCCAGCCGTCGTCCACTTTGCATGGCGGCAACAATTTCCTGGAAGCAGAACAAAGCGAGAGCTGGGCAATCTGTTATCAGTTGCTCACGGGTTGGACATCTCAGTAATTGATCGAAAAAGGATAGAGCCATTTTTTTTCTCTCCCTCACTCATCCGTACACCATTCACCTACTCTCCTCTGACTTCTCCTTTACACTCTCCCCGGCTTCTTGTTTCTCGGGCAATAAAGCAAAAAAAAAGAAACGAAGAAAGAGGTGATGTGCAACTTGTAAAGAAAAAAAGACATAACTCAGAAGCACCCGAAGTTGGGGGTGTCCTTCGCCAGCTCTGACGTGTTACCTCCACTCCCTTCATCTAGCCTTTATCCCGCCACTTCTTCCCAACGCACCACCTGGTAGGCAATCACGGTATAAAGAAAGGTAATGACACGAGCAAGACAACGGAAAAAAAAAAGAACATACATATGAGCTCACCGACTCCAACAACCAGCGACCCCCCCCCCCTTTTCAAGTAGTGATGATAGTCGCTTGTGTATGCTAAATGCGAGAGTTCCCCAACGAACCTGTAACTGAGGGGCTCTCCCGTGGCAATTGTTTCGGAAAATTTGCCAACCTTGTCCGCGATGCCTGGGAGGACAAGACAATCTTTCTAACCTCGTCATCATCGTACCACGGCTGTGTGGCCTCCCCTCGTAAGGGCCCTGCAGTAAACGGACTAAAATCAGCCAAAGATTGTGGAGCAAGTACATGGTTTGATGGGGACAGCTGTGTGGAGCGAGAGGCAATCGCTGACCACGGTGAATTAGGTTGCATCGAATGCAATGATGATAGCATCCCTTCATTTACTACTTGAAACCCAGAAATGGACGAAGAATTTTGAAAACTAGGCGATGCATTTGCACCCGATTTCTGTGAATTGTGAGCATCCAGGAGAGTATCCTCATCCCGTATTCCTCTTATCCCCTGGCGGCGACTCGGTGTCTGAGGTCGCGCGAGGTCTGTTCGCGTAGAGGCGTCGAGACTAGTGGATGAAGTCTGCGTTTCATGCCTCCGCTCCGATTCACAAGTGCTGTCCTGCAGCGGCTGAATAAACTTTGCCTTCAGCATCGCTATTTCCTCTTGCAGCATGAGATGAGCCACAGACGGATCAGTTTTGACTACGGGCGGCTGACGTCCCTCTCTAGAGAGACACTCTCTAAGCGTGCCACCCATTTTATCCTTTTCGCCCCCGAAAGGATTCGCCATGTGTGCCTCCACCCACATCGTCTTGCCTAGTTCCTCTCGCAGAGCGATGATCATTCGGTCTAACTCTCTGCATCGTATCTGCTCGGCTTCCAGAGCAGCTTCCAACCCCGCACATCGAGTACACCGCTGCTCCTTGTATTCCGCAATTTGACTATGTTGCACCAGACGAAGACCCGTCTGCAAACTTTCGACCTGTTTCCGTAGCTCCGCGTTGCAGTCATATAACCGGATCATTTCCCTCCGTAACGAGTCCACATTCCCATCCACTTCTGAATCACATGTTTTTGTATGGGTAGGAGAAGTAGACCTGTTTGGGGGAGCCGTGCTGGCACTGGAACGATTGCTGGGAAAGGCAAATTCGTCTCGTTTGGGGTTGGGGGACCCATCGAACCACGTGTGCGCAGTAGGTGCGACTAGCAACGCCTTCTCTTCATCACGGAGCCCAGGTGCAAAAACCGAAGTATCGTTGGTCCTCACTCCATCACACTGCAGTGTGAATAAGGTAAGTGACTTCCTTGCAGGAGCAGAAGACGGCGATGAAAACCTCATCCTGCATGCGACCCGGGTTTTCGGGTATTTGCTACCCTGCCTCTCTGCACTCAGCAAGAAAACGCGAAACCAAACAATAATAATAGCAGAATAAGTGTACGTTATGTGGCCAAAACCCTTAAATCCAAGATGGGGGAGAAATGGGGGACAAACGAATATAATTAGACATCTTAGTAGAGTAATGAAAGGCCTCTAATGGAACAATCGCTAGACATAATTCGAGAAGGAACTCTATGACGATGAGGAATCTACGAACCACGCTCACAAAGTGACTTCTTTAGTGGCCCTTCAACCGCAGAAGCTTACTGCGTGGCGGGAGCTGACAGGATGGTCAGAACAATATTCAAAAAAAAAAAAACTTTCACTTTTCCGTGTGGATCGACATATATAAGCAGTTTATCCTCATTTCTTCTCCACTAACAGCAGAGAGAAGTAAACGTAAGTAGGTTTCACATATACCAAGTATCTGGCGTATAGGAATAGCTGAGAAAGCAACAAAAAGTCATGTCCCTGAGTCCTTTACCAAACTTCGTCATGTCTTCCTCCGTGCAAAAATTCACTGATCAATGTGGGGAGGAGCAAAGAGCGCACTCAACCTGTCACCCATGACGTCTATTGCAAATGCCACCCCCTTCGCCATGTCATCAAGTGTAACAACTTTAGCCCCTGAAAACCTATCAACAGTGGGGTTTCTCCCGGACACAAGGTAGCACAAAGTAGAGATAACGCCCATGAACAACACCACATCACTGACTGACTTCATCTCCGTCATCTACGGGTCTCTGAATGCGTGTCCCTTCTCTTCATGATGTACATTGCCGTGGGGTTGGCCAGACACATGTCCAGAGGACCGTTGATTTGCACCTTCAAGGGGTGCAATGCCATCTTTACACCCCGCACCCTCTGCTCGACTACATGTAGAGGGTCTTCTCTCGCACCCTTCCGACCTCGAACAGTTCTCTCCATGTCTTTGAACAGAAGCGAACCGGAACCCCGCGTAGATGCATCCGCCACAAAAGACGCGGTGCTGGATAAGTCAAATAGAAGATGTACAGGCCTGCTACGCAACACGTTACACAGCCAATATTATCCAATGCTAAGCGCAGGTGACGCTAATGGCACCGGGTCTTTGGAGCTAAGTAACTCTCTATTTAGACACAAGAGACGACGCCACAACAAATTAGAAAAGAAACATTAATGAAACTGAGACTCAACATGCGTGTCAGCTACAGACGTCATGCGGGAAACCGTCATCACGAATCCTTTTACGGTGCATTCGCAGCAGGGGATCCTACCAAAGAAAGGGGAAACTTCTTCGTGCGTGAAGCACTCAGCCCAACATGAGCGAAAAAAAAAAAAACACGCTTATGAATTCGAAACGTTGCACAAACGGTTTTTTTTTTTTCGCTCATGTTGGGCTGAGTGCTAAACCTTCGCATGTTTTTAGTGATCGATATTTCCATGATTCAACAACACGTTGAGGACTGTTTCTACGAATACTGTCGATTCTCGTGTGAACCCGCAGGTCACTCAAAACCACAAAATAGAGATATGAAAACCTCAGGATCGGCGGTGATTCTCTGCGTGAAGGCGTGCATTATTTCGAAGATACTCATAGTCCGCTGGACGCCGGGTAATCTCCACCAGTTTCTTACCCAAAGTTCAATTCAGCACCAGAAACATGTGCAACCTTCTTCGTGAAGCACAACTCAGAAAACCAGAACCCCACTATTCATTGTTTCCAGGGTTCTAACCATTTTTTTTTTTCTTGAGGGTGGTGGCACCGAGGAGGCTCAACGAATGGCACTGTAGCATCCAATTTTTCCACAGCAGAAACTCGGCGTTTTTGTTCAGCAGCAAACGAACAGCCTCTGTTTGACCTTGCGTAGGGTTGGCGCGAAAAGACTATCCGAAGGCTCTGCTTTTTCAATAGCATCTCAAACCTCTTGAATCCCTACTACCGGATTGACCTTCACCATTTGCAATACTCGTAGTTGAATCCAGAACCTCTACTCCAAGCCATACGTGCAGTGTCCGGACGACCATCGTTTTGAATGGAATGTGTCCATGCGGCTATTATCTCCTATGCCTGTGCGCATACGTGAGCTCTACCTGCTAGAACTGAAAAGGAAAAAAAAAACCTTGCGATAGGGGGGGGCAACTTTTACGCCTGAAAGTTCTCCATTATGTACTCGACGGCATCTTCATACGCCCGATAGTTGACTTATGAACGGTAATTTTGCGTCACTAGCCGCCGCTTCAGTTAATGGATGGCACGCAGTCCATGCCTGACGTTATCGGCCCGTTCCGTGTTTTTGGTAGCCACTCCTGTTAAGAAGAATAGATAGATTTTTTCGAGTATGGATTTGTGTGCCACATTTATTGAGTTGTCAAGGAGGTGTTTTGCTTCTCTTTCTCTTGAATGGTTGTTGTGGCATTGGCGCAGGTGCTGTTGGAACATTGATTGTCCGACTTTCCAGCTGCATTTTCACCCCATAACCGCCCCATTTCGGTGTTTTGTGGGCTATTAATTGCTTTCTACTGCCAAACCTGTTCGTGTAGAGCCCGGATTGGCAGATTAGAAGAGTGTGTAGCTCAACACATCGGATAACCAGCTGCACCTGCGCACCCTCATATTGCTGTAGCAGTTGGGACTCACGTTATTCGATGGGCAGGCCATTCGTCGCAGACCGCCTGCACACCCCTCGTGAAAGCCTGTAAAAAGGTCTCTATTCATGGCATTTTTAACGATACCACTGAGTGACGCAACGACGAGAAATCCACCCATTGGGCACTACCGAAGTTTACATCCAGACCCACGTTGGCATTCCAGACTCACTGTGCTGTCAATGTGAAAAATCATCTTGTGCAGCTAGGCAGGCCAACAATAAAAGGAAAAGACTGCTTTGTCGTCCTGTCAACCGATTGCTTTAGATGCTTTAATGCGAGTGCTTCACTCCACACCAGAAGATGATAGGCGTATGGTGATCGATGTTGACGTTGGGATAGAAAATTGCATTGAAATGGTGCTGGAAGCAGACAAGGAAGGTATACCACTCACATCCAGTTTTCGGGCTCCTTTCGCAAGTTTCTACTGATGAACGAAAAAAAGAGGCATGTGCGCAGAGCGAGATATGCAGAAGAAGATATGTGAAGAAAAAGACGAGGCAAGCAGGACGAAGGGTAACAAAAGGAAGACAGGCGCATGGTTAATACAATGAAGCAGGTGGAAGAAGTGAAATAAGAAATAGGCTAACCAAAAGCAGAAAAAGAGAAAGTGAGCAGAGCAGAAATCGCATAATAAACAGAGAGCGACCAGCACCGCAACTTTACTCCTTCAAAGGCTGCCAGCAAAGTTCTTTTGAGCAGAGCGCTATCCATCGCCATTTCAACACATCCTTCAGATTTTTTTTTATCGGACTTGTTGCGGCATCATTTTCGGCAGATTCATTTCTTTTCATCATCCCTTACCATCATTTTCTTCGTCTTTATCTCCTGCACACTTGCATCGAAGCGAGAAAACACCTCTGCTACAGAAGCAAAAGAGGAGAAAAGCAAAAACAGCAAAGAGAGGGGGGGAGGGGTGAAATGAGTAGTCAATGGCCGTGGTAAAATGCTTGGTTTCATAAAATATCATAGAAACGCAGCCTCTCCACTAGTGCCATCAGTCAGTAAGAGCTGTAGCTTGAGACATGATGTTCAATTGAATGGTTATGTGTTTAATACCCATGTCCTTGCATCTCTGCGTTGCAACTTTCACAATATCAGCAGCTTCACTCATCCCCAGGCATCCGTCCACACACAAGTGCGCGGAGAGCACGCTAAAGTCCGGTCCCACAGACCACATGTGCAGATCCTCCACAGCCCGCACATTTTCAACGTTCATCAATGCGTCATGTACGGTGATGTAGTCCAGAGAAATCGGTACCTCTTCAAGGAGGTTCGAGAGAACCTCCTTTACGAGATTAGAGGTTGTATAAAGGGTAAGAACACCGAAGAGGATAGAAAGAAAGGGGTCAGCAAGGTTATAGTAGCTGTGCTCATTGATGGAGCTGTCATACATCAGGTTATTTCCTATCGACATAATGCCTGCAGCCACCACAACCCCCAATGACTGAAGACAATCGCCAATAACATGCAGCACCGCCGCACGCATATTCATGTTACCGGTTTTATGCGTGCAGAGATGATCATGCTCAGCTCCTGAATCCACCAGCTCCATATCAAAAGCAGCTTCAGATTTATTTAAAATGACTGTGCTTTCCACATCAGTCGTTAAATGCCCATGATGGGCGTGTTCACCGTGATCATGACCAATAGAACAACCAGATAATGATCCGTGACTGTGGCCATGTTCCCCGCCGAGACTTAGCACGAGAGCTAACAGTAGATTCATGCACAACCCAAAAATACCCACACCTAACATTATATTCGCATCTATCCCCTCACAGTTTGGTTGGTTCACGTTAGAAGCGCATTGTATGATCGTTACTGAGCGACTAATTGCACCAGCAGCGATCCAGATGACTAAAATCCATGTTGTGAAGACTGAACAAAGCGCACCAATTACCTCTGCTCGGTGACAACCGAACGTGGACTTCGTTGTCACACCCCAAGAGGAGGCATGTAATGCAAACAAGGAAATAGAAAGGGCGAAAACATCGGCGAACATGTGCACCCCATCACTGAGAATGGCAAGGCTGTTCGCTATGAGACCAAATATCCCTTCTACCAGCATCACCGCCACACAAAGCAAAATGGCCAAACGCAGTGTGTCGCGCGCTCGTTTGGGAACTGCACGCACACTTGTAGCTCCCGTTACGCACGGAACGATCCGTGAAAAATTCTCGGCATTTTGTACCATGCTCATTTACCAAAAGAATTTTTTTTTCTAATTTCTCGGTTTCAAACGGTCCTTTTCTTCTACCCGACCCCTCTCCACCAAAGATACACAGAGAGAGAGAGGCACAGAAACATGCACATGTATATATATATATATATATATATATATATATATGTGTGTGTGTATGTAGGTGTTAGACGTAAGGGGAAAAAAACAGTCGGTGGAAGAAAAACACCTGGATGATAGAAATGCCGACGAGTAGGGAAGACAGTGCCAACAGAGCGAGAACCTCTCGTTTCACATAGCAGAACCAATAAAAACCAAGTGATTGACCACAAAAACTTTCACGGCACCAGCCTCACTCTAAACGGTCCTTTCTGTTACACCGCGCTAGTCACCTCCCTCGTCTCAAAAATAAATATAAAACGTGGTTTCCAAAGGACTTCTACGGCACCTTTCAGTGCCATGTCCTGCTCCCCCACCAATCCTCTGAAAAAAAAAAGAGGACAGAAAAAGTGTGTAAAGATATATATCTATATATACATGAACGACTGTAAAAGAGAAGCAAAAATAAAAAGGCAGTTATTTTTTCTCTCCCACAGGCTACTTCGACTCCAGTAGCAGCGGTTAGCCACAGTTAGAAGGAAAACAAAACTAAAACTACCAGCACTGCCCTCTTTCTCTTTGCAGTCTGCTCTTCCCGTTAAAAAAAAAAATCTTTTTTTTTCAAGTCGTAGGCACCCTCTTGTTTTCTACCCCTTCTTGTCGTCGTCACTCTCCTCGCCACTGTCCACATCATACTCCACCACACTCCATCGGTTAGATCTCCCTGGGTGTATGGCAGTCCCGTTTGCCGTACTCCCGTTTGGCAAGCACCTCAACGGTCCTTTCGAAGGCGGCGGTGGCACTCCCAAAGAACTGAAATTTTTTGAAACTGTTTGGTGGCCAACAAGCTTTTCATTGAAATCATGATTGTCTTTTACAGTATTCAGTTCTGTATTGTCATTGTACTGCGCCTGGTAATCCTCCTCTTGCATCTGTGAAGGGCGTAGAGGACGTTTGAGCTGAACACTAGACTTCAAAGCGTTGAGGAGATTCACAGATAAGGGAGCAGCATCGTCCACAGCCGTTGCCGTACTTTCTCCGTTTGTCTTCGCCTTCAGTATTGCTTCGTTTCCCATCGTAACCTTCCGTAAGTTAGGAGTGGTGGTGATTGCTCCTGTCGCCGCCACCTCTTTTAGCGCATCCCACGTCGCTGACTTGAACACCGCGGAGGTCCCATTTTCTACAGCATCAGCCAAATTAGCGCCGCAGGTGCTATCACCGTTCCCAGGTCCGGAAAAAAGCTTCACATCGAAAGGTACATCTACCCACCGCTTGTGTTGTTGAAAAAACTCTGCCTGCATCGCCTGTATTTTCGTCAGGAGCGCATCACGAGCTTGGGCAACGACTTGATCCCGCTTCTCCTCCGCCTCACTGCGCATAGTAAAGTCCACGACTTCAAGGTCACTATCCCCGTCACTGTCCACCCCCTTATTGGCAACACTACTGCTGCGGTGGTACCGTAGGAACTCTTTTCCCCCGTGCCTGTCGGTGAAGGTATTGGGGAGATTCGCACGGGTGGCCGAATAAATACCCTCCACCTCATTTCGCAAAGAGTCTATCGTGATGTTAAACGTAGATGAAACGCGGTCAGAACTGTTCTTTCTGCTCCCCCTTTGTTTACCGGTCTTCGCCAGACCGTAAGTGGGAGCTTTTCCAGTCGATGAAGTTACGTCAGAGCGATTCCGCTGTTGCCACAGAACATATCGCGCACGCCCGCGGCACATCTCCGCGTCAAAAAGGGCTACGTCAACGTGTGCAACCTCCTGCCTTTCTCCCTCAGTTTGCGGGTGAGCCAACACATCCCTCACACAGCGTGCGACAGTCTCCCAAGGTTCGAGAGCACTTTTGCTACATACAGATGTATCGTCCAGTTGTGCATTAAAGCGTGCCACAAGCAACAAAATGTACTGATCTATAAAACCACCGAAGTTGTTGAGAACAGGCATATCTGCAGCACAGCGAGTTCCCAAAGTTCTTCTCTCTCTCTCTCTCTCTCTCTCTATATATATATATATATATATATATATATATATGTGTGTGTGTGTGTGTGTAGTAAAGATGCTCACTATTGGTCAACCACGTGGCTGTTTTGGATGGCAAGAAGAAAAGAGAAGATGAAGGGGCGAAAAAAGTGGCAACGACGTAAGAAAAAAAAAAACGTGTCAAAACGACACCACTGTTACCAGATGCAAGGAAATATATATATTTATATATCACTAATTACGAGGATACATGGGTGTATATGTATTCCTATCGGCACAAGAGCAATGGAATAAAATTGCAACAAAATGGCCCAGCAGCATTACAGTTTCATGAGGGATGTGGGGCGGTTAGCAACAACAACAACAACAAAAAAAAAACTACTCTCGTGTACATGAACGCATAACCAAAACGTGGAAAGAAACAAGAAGCGAAAGACGTAAACATATTTCTGATACAGCAATACTGATGGTGCAGAAGAAGAGACAAAGGGGCAATCAGACGACAGAAACACTCAGTCCCATTTTTTTATGGCCGCACCACACCCCGCACGCATACACACATCACCCAGATGAATAACTCCCAACAGATTACTACAACTATTGCATACATTTATCAGAAGCATGATGCCAAAAACATAGCCACAGCATAGGGTTTATTCGTGGAATACAAACAAACAAAAAAAACTACTGAGGAAAACAAAGCGGCAGCACCGACATCGATGAAAAAAAAAAGTAAAAAAAAAAAAAAAACGATAACTAAACCATCGTTGGATGTAGAGTTGTACGGTGAAACCAATGAAGTTAGATCAACACAAATCTGTGGCACCTACCACTTAATTCGCTCACTCGGGTGTGCATCATGAACCACAAGAGCAGCTGCACAGCAGAACAGTATATCTGCGTCTTCCTGATTCAACAGAAGCAATAAAATAGAGCAAGTTCTATCCCATAAATTATACATGTGGGGTGTAGGATAATGATAAAGCAGTCACAATTTATACTGCACAAAACCACCATTGGGCCGCAGGCTCATTTTGCCCATGTAGAGCCCTACGGATAAATGGGTGGAAGAGTAGCAGGGCAGCGCCTCCGCCTTCCTCCCACGCGTGAGACGGTCAGGAGGGCTCTGAGTTGGTGGGTTTCCGCGAAGGAAATCCCTGAGGCGCTGCCTGTGCATATCAAAGGTTGAATGATTAAATGGTGCAGAGCAGCAATTATTGTTGCGATGTGCGATATGACAGTGGGTTTCGACCATTCCTGTCGAAATCTTCCAAAAAGAAAAAAAAAGAGACCAAACATATCCACAAAAATTCAATACGCTTTCTTTTCCTTCCCTCTGGCTTTGCCCCTCCCCCTTTTTTTCTCATATTTTTCTTTCAAACTAATGAGACATAACATTTCTCCCCACTGAGGGTGGGAAGGGGTAACCAAGAGTGAATCCACATGTGTCTGCGTGTACAGTATAAAGAGAGAAAAATAGAGAAGTGAAAACGAGGAAGGGAACGCAACGAGACAAAGAAAAAAAAAACAATGAAAAGGAGTAGGAAAAGATTTTGGAAAAAGAAACGATGAGGAGCGCGCCTCGCACGACATTAATAGCCCGGCCTGCGGGGGATATGGTCTGACAGAGACATGAAGAACAGCCCACTCGTCACAGACATCTCCCACACCGTGTGCTCACACACACACACACGCACACACGCATCAGGCAGAATTATAGAAGTAATCGAAGAGCAGAGCAGTAACGGCATCCTCACCCCAACAAAAAGCCAGTAAAATCTGCAAAAAAAAAAAAAGAATCAAACGAAAAAAGAGAACAACAGTTACGATCATCAGAAACATAGTGCTTCAACCTCCGAAGACGGCTGAGGCTTTCGGTATGTATTTTTCAAACATCATCACCTGCCATGGTTGTTTACATCTTGTATCCACTGCTCGATCGCATCAAAATTGGTTTCATTCACCACTCTCTTGATTTTGTTAATCCTGGACACGGTCAAGTAGTTATTGATCTCAGGGCCACCAGACTGACCTTTATGTTTTGCGTCATTGTTTCGAAGAATATCGCCACCATTACGTGCTCCAACGGCCTCAGCATCGTGATTGTGGCAGCCATACTTGTTATCCACATCCTTCCCGCTACCATTGACACCACCCAAAACATCACTTTTCTTTCGATGTGCTGCTATGGCAGCGATGCTTTTTTTCAAAATATTTTCTGGTGCGGGCTTCAAGATAACAACATAATCACTCGAAGCTTCGCTCAGGCTAATCTCCTCAGTTCTCTGGTGACCATTTCTCTCCAACCCAAGTGGGGTAAACGCGCTTTTGACATTATCTTTGTCATTCACGTCTGAGGCTTGAGATGACACAAGACCAAGAGAAGCTGGATTAGTTGTCCACCGATTTGCCGAGCACGGGGTAAAAGCTACGTGTTTTCTGCGGCTTGGGGAATCTGGGATGTCATTCTCGCATGTAGCCGCAGCGGTGGTGCGCACAGGGTGAAGTAATCGTGAATTCTTTTCTAACGACTGAGCACCAACAACACCATTAACGTCTGTCTTTTGGGTTCGTTCACTGCTTTCCTTCCCAAGCCTTGAACCCATTGAAAGACAAAGTGGCTCTTCACGTAAGCAGGAACACACACACAGTCTTTGCTTGCCCCCTCTTTCCGTATATATATATATATACAAATATATGCGTGTGTGGTGTAATCCCCTTCCCTTATTCACTTCAGACTACAAGAGGCAAAGGATAGAAAAGCCAAATTACCTTCAGCCTTTCTTTTTACCTCTTGATATTTACCCCACCGAAAATGAGGAATGCCTGGAGCCCTTCACCTCAGCGACTCACACACCCCACACCAGAATAACAGAAATAGAACAAAGAAAAGAAAGGAGGCAGTGACGACGACATGTGCGACAAAGAGGATAAACACATCACACAAAAACTCATTCCTTTTTTTTCCCCCATCACTCCATATGCCAGAACATTTCATGCATGCAAAGAAGATGGGCATCTGCTAACGGCCCTCGCAACCATGCGGTATATATATTTAAAAGCGTCCTTTAAGCTCACTCTGCAGTACATCAAAATAAAAACCAGTTTAAGAAAAAAAAAGGAAATCCACCCACTAACCCTATCAATCATGATCCAACTATTTGACATACACCTTCACAGTTCAGTGTGACATCATCAACGTCAACGACAATAACAAGAGGAGTACCACCAACATCATCGCCAACATCGAATGCCAGTGTCCAGCATTTTCACGCAAGCATGACCGCAAACATAGAGATGCCAAAGCACACCTTTCTCCACTATCAAAGAGAAACACGCACGGCCACAAGCCACAATACAACAGCGTTACAGGGATGTTCATCATGGTGCTATCATCCTCCTCAGAGTTTGATATGCCACATTGATTTCCTTGAACTTTTCCTCCGCCAGTTTATGCTCCCTCTGATCCGAGCCAGCCCATTTATCTGGGTGCCACCGTAGCGCCGCCTCATGATACGCCTTCACAACTAGTGCCGCATCTAAACCAGATACGGAATCCAGGCCCAACACGCGGGCGCACTTGGCCCCTCTCGAGTTGACAAGGCCCTGACAACCCTTCCTGTTACTGTCGTTGTCATCGTCACCATGTTTATTTGAATTGTGCTTCTGCCTAGAGAAACTAGACTGAGAAGCTGGTCTTTGAGAACACCTATGTTGCCTCGTTTTCCAGCTTGTGTCGCCGTTATTACCACCCTCCACATCGCTCTTCGTCTTCGCGCTCTGGTGCTCACGTTGTTGCTCTTCCTCCTCGCGTCGCATCAACAACACACTAGCAAGCTGTTGTCGATTCTCGTTGGTTGGAGCGAGTTCCACCGCTTTAGTGAGGTCCCTAATGGCAAGCTCAAGGTAATCTATGCCAACCACAGTCTTCCTAGAAAAATAATGGAGGTAGATGCGTGCCCTTCGTGTATACGCCTTCACGTTTCTTTCGTTGATATCAATCGAGCGTTTTACATCTTCTAAGGCGTCGGCCCATCGACCACCATAAATACACACAGCAGCACGGTTACAATATGTCACAGCGACAAGAAGCTTATTCCTTGGATCGATGGAGAGACACCGTGTGTACGCATCGTATGCAGCACTCCAATTCCCACTTGCGTAGGCAGTATTTCCGCGATTTCGAGAGCGCTCGAAGGACAATAAAGCACATTCCAGATGTACATAGCGGCTGTCTTCCTGGTCTTCCATGTACCCTTTCTGTTTTCTGGCGGCACGGATGAGCTCAATAGCATTTTTCGTTGAGCTTGGATCGTGTGCGCAGTAAAACAAGCACTTTGCATGCAGGAACAAAAGATCTGTGTAATTGGGGTACTCTTCTCGAAGTTCCTTGACACGCTCCAGCGCGTGTACGGGGTCTAAATGCAAAGAAGCCTCCAACTTACGACAACGCCATGGCAGACTAAGAGGGCCAGTAGAGCCGAAAACGCAAAGCAGTTGGTCCGCACAGGAAACACTGTCCTCCCAGCGACCATCCTTTATGTAAATGTAGTATTTCTCGAACATTTGTGCTGCTTTTATCTCCTTGCAGATGAGGCGTGATTCCACAGGGTCAGTGCATAATTCCTGCGCAACACGGTAGTGGCGCTTTGCATCCTGCATTTTATCCTTGTAGACCAGGGTTTTGGCTGCTTGCCAATGTGCCTGTAAGTTAGAAGGAGAACGGCGCAGTACCGACCCGCAGTCCATAAGGGCAGAGTCATATTTGTTTATTAGCAAATATGCTGCCGCACGATTGCAATAAAGAATATCGTTGGTAGGGTTTTGCTCTATTGCCTCGGTGTACACCTGAATCGCCGCCTCATATTGCTTCTTGGAAACAAGTTGGTTCGCCCTCGCTTGACTTTCTAGAACGAATTGAGAACGTGAATCGGCTGCAGAAAAGGAGTGCATACCTCTCTCGGAGTGGCTCGTTTGAAACTCTTTCCTCGTTAGACCCTGTTGTCGCGGCATAGAAGAGCGCTCTTCCTCCTGAGTCAGAGAATCATGACGGACAAATGAGGGTAGCCTCTGAGGAAATGGAAACTTAAACGCCGCACGCGATGAGTCTACTGCTGATGTCGACGATGCTGCCACCACTTCTATAGTCGCGTCGACAGCCACCGCTGCAGCTTCAATGCTCTCACAGATACCAAGTGGAAGACCCTTCGCTTGTTCAGGTTGCGCCTCCATTTTTTTCGTCGAAAGGAGTCGGCTCTTTGAGTCTCTTCGGTCTACCGCAACAGGTGTGATTGCGTTACCACTGCTCTTGCGGCTGCACCTTCTACGCACCCAGGCGGATCGCACCACGTGCGGTACAAGAAGAGAAACACTGGTACCTGACGCATCAACCACATTTATGCCCTTGGTGGTGGTGGCTGTGGTGAAACCAGATCTCTCTCTTTGTGAACATGAACTGAGGTTCGAAGGTCGAATACCTTTCCTCTCGATCTCTGAGAGAATGTCGGACCTGTACATCTCTTGTGATTCCTGGGAGGTCGATGGGCGGTTTGTCATTTGTCGCCCTGATGCCACAGCAACACCGCACACAGTGACAAATGAGGATGCCCGCCATTTTTGCTGCTTGTTGGCAAGCTTAACCTCGTGAATATCGTCCGTAAAGGTGTTGGACGCCACGTCTTTTCTCCTCGCCAACGGATTCATAGAAGTACACAAGGGTTGAGGAAGTGTGTCTCCTTTTAAGAGCTCAAAGGGGGAGGTTCCATCATCGCTCTCACCACCATACTCATCTTTCTCGGAGCAACAATGTGCATTCGATGAAAAAGCACCTTTTGAATCGGCTTTGCACTCCATACCCTCGTAAACATTTGGAGTTAATCTCCTAGCGTAAATGGAAGCGAGCGCTCCCTCAGATTGGCAGTTGTGGGTGAGACCATCGTCCTTTGTTGCCAACCTACCCTTTTCATCCACAAACAACCTGAGATAATGAAAAACTGTAGACCTGAGGTTCATCGCCTCCTGCAGCTCACCCTCAAGCACATGCGCGCGAATATCGTCGCCGGCCTCACGGCACTTTTCCACCTCCGAGAGAACTACAGCACACAACCCATCCAGCCAACTCACTTGGTGTCGCAACATTTGTTCCTCAGTTTGGCATGTCGTCCCGGTAGCATTCTTTGCACCACATTCAGGCTTCTTCGCCCCTTTTGTGGTGTATAAGAGACTCGAAAAGCCGACCCATTTCTTTCTTGCATTGCCCGCCTGACCCCCTCGAGAGGAAGATAAGTGGGGAGATTCTGGTGGTGAAGTGGTGGTGTCCAACCACAGATTCTCCAAACCGTTTTCGCGCAGTCGTTCTTGCATCCTTAGGAGCTGCGTCTGCACTGACTCAATCAAAACCCATCTTAGGGCTCCACTGAGGTGTCGCAGAGTCATTGCTACAAGACCCAAAAGAAACGAAAAAAAGAAAAACATGGAAAAATAGAAGTCATACGCTCTCGTCTTTTTTGCAGCCAGAAACACCCACCACCATCATCGCAAACATATCAAGTGACACGGAAAGAGAGGAATTAACTAAAAAAAGAATGTACGTATATCTGTTTGTCTGTGAGCGTGTGTGTATGCGTGCACATACTGAGGAAAAGAACAAATTTTCTTTCCTCTCAGTAGAAGCAGCAGAGACACAAAGCGCTTCGGCAACTCAGGGCGCACCTGTGGACGGTTGAGAAACCCCTCCCTCCACTCCCAATGGTTTTTTTTTATTATTTTATGCTTTATTGACAAGGGCAGAGAAGCAAACGCCAGTTTTTTTTTTTTTTTTGTTGTTGTTGCTGTTGTTTTTGCATACTTTTGTTTTTTTTTTCTTTTCACGGGCGTTAGTGTTGATTTGTTTTCCTTCTTTTTTTATATATTTTCGCTACTTCTCTTTCCATTTATTGTACTTGGCTTCCATCCGCTTCTCAGCACTGCGTGAAGGGGCGGGGTAGGGGGTAGAGGTGGGGGAAGAAAACTTTGGGAAAAGATGCACGTCAATCAAACAAAGAGACAGGAAGCAAATAAAGCACGAACACAGGGAAGAAAAAAAAGCGAATATGGGAAACATTGACACATAAAGCGGACAGAGGCTTGGAAATGCGGTAAAACATATATCAATTTCAGATGGTAGAAAAGAAAAAAAAAACATAGAAATCTCCTTACGATGATTATTGGCAAACAATTGTCATCATCGAAAGAGTGTCAATGTACGACAGAATGCAAGCATCACCAAAGCGCATATCTCTATTCACTTGGTCGCTGTTGCCGTCCATCAGACGGTGGTTTCCCGTTCCCCGTACATCTCGTTACATTGGTACCCTTGTTGTTGCCACTATTTCCATTCCTTGTTATACTGGCCACACGCCTTGTCGCAAAAGTAAAAGGGATCCTAGTGCCTGAAGGCGGTGGTAGCGGTGTCTGTGGTGACGGCGAGACCGCAGCCGAGGAGATGGCAGCGTTGTCGCACACCACCCTTGCATCAACTTCCTGCTTACGTCTCTCCATACATTCGTCAAGAAGCGCGGAATTTTCTTCAATAGACTGAATCATTTTATCAAGAACGGCCACCTCACCGACAGGTCGACTCACCGACAGACCGTTTAAAACCACATCATAAATAAGATCAACGGCGTGGCGCTCAATGTAGGAGCCATCAACTGTACTTCGAAGACTAGGCCGGCCATTTGTTTCCGGTGAAGCGTTATCTTTGTTATCAACAACACTTTCCAACCTGAGACGCCGGATCCCTGAAATCTGCGGTACTCTTACTCTTCGCCTTCCTTCATACATCGCATAAAGCAATTTCAGTGTTTTCATGGTGCCACCGTAGTTAAACAACATCACAGACGCTGGACACCATGGATCCTCTTTATAGTCGGTGTGCCACGACACCAACAATGCCAGGCGGTATGCCTTAGCAGCCGTCATTTCTTCATTTGACACAAGCGATTTCAAAAAAAATGTATACATTTCGTTTGGACTCCGCCCCATTACCTTAAAGGTGGGCAAGAGTGCAGCACGGTGGATGCCGACACCACTCTCGCGACCAAGAACATGAGTCACAAACAAATCAGAGCATTGATTGTAAGGCATCACTCGACATCCCTCAAGCATTTGGCTAGTTTCACAGAAAGGAGACCTTCCGTCACCTTTAGTGTCCTCCACAATGTTGCAGCTCCAGCCTTGAGCAGTGCGATCAACTTCGTGAATTAAAAGGGCAGTGGTACTGCTCCATGTTGTGTCAGAACCATATACCGATGCATGTGTCGGTACCCCCGCGTGAACAGAACCCACCGCCTTCCTAAACCAACTTGCCCACGGTACATGCTGCCACATATCACCATCTTCAGCATCAGGTCCTTTAGGTTTTTTAGAACCCGTTGAGCTCCCTAGTGACGCACATCCAGTACCTTTGGTGTTCACGTACGTCACCATATTTTTTTTTGGACCCATGGAATCAGCTTGCACGCGTGTTGTGAGCCGTGTAGCAATGGGGACAGTAAGACGAGTAATGGTCGGTACCTCTACTACAGGGCTAGACCATGGAATTTCTGCAGACTGAATCAAATTCCATGGTCGATAAGCCATGAAGGGTGCCCATTGCAATGCACACGATGCACCGTCGCCTGGTCTTCGCAGAGCAGGAAAAGGAATGGGTGCATGCTTCGATGCCCAGGTGTGAATAAAACAAACCTGTTTCACTTCAGACAAGGGGATATTTGGCAAAGTGGCAGGAGGTGGAAGTAGTTCCTCAATAGGACTCAGAAGGCGTTGATAAAGCCTTCCAATTATGTTGTTCCAGCGACAACGGATAACCCTTCGAACCTTTAACCATTTTTTGGGTGTATACGTTTGTCCCATGTAGTGGTACAAACACTCCATTTCTTTCATTTCATCCATGGCGGTATCATCCATTGTAAGAGGAGCAAATTCAATTTTCCCGTTGCTGACAACATACGCATAGGCAGAACTTGAGGAAACCCTGCTGTATATTACAATACTCACGGCTTCATGAACGCTGTAATCTCGAAGTTCGCGCGCCAGTAGAGATGGTCCGTTGGCGGTTATCCAACGCGTTGCCGTGTTTAGTAATGGGAAGTGCTCAATGACTCTGGGAGAATTGGATCGGGTATTTGAAGCGGTATTCCTTTCTTTGGAGCGCCCATTGATATCCAAGGCAACCAGCTCCCTCCCAGTTTCAAAGAGTAGGTGCCCCAGTGCAGTCTCGAAAGAGGCGGAAACATCGTTTTGCTCAACAAACCACTGTTCGCTATCGCGCCATAGCTGCTGCGCTAGTGTATTCAACCTCTTCAACAAGGCGGATGTTGGAGGCTCCATTAGGTAGTTTTCCATAACTTGCAAGAGAGTGTTCTGGGCCTCATGCAGTCTGGTTTGCACTTCATAAACTAGGGGCTGCATCTGTGAAACATTTCCAGCAGCTGCACTCCACTTCTCCTTTGAAATCTCCAATGCTTGGAACACGATTTGTAGCTCCTGAAAATGCGGGTCAAGCTGCAACATCTCCTCGCAAGATATATCCTCGTTGCTTGCCCCAACGACCGCACCGGTTGAAGGAGCTGCCCCCATTCTCATGTAGTTTATCCTATGATTGTCACCAAGCCCATCATTGCATGAATCAAAAAAGCAGTTCCTTTCAAAATACCGCTCCATCATAGCGTTCTCTTCACACTCTTGTGAACGCACCTCCTTCTGAATGTAACCCCGAGGAACAGCACGTGTCAATTCGTTTTTATTGACATGCTTTGTTGCCTCTTTCTTGTACACTTCCTTCGCGCGGCGCACAAGCCACATGGGTGATGTCTCATCCTGCCATTGCGGAGGGTTGTTTATAACAGCCAGAAAAAACTCTGCTTGTGTTTCAATCCACCTAAACAACTCCGGCTCTTCCTCCAGTATAGTCGCAAGGACTTGCTTCAACCGATCTGGATCACGATCGACGTACTCCACAATTGAAACCATAGTAGGATGCTCTCGAAACGAGCGAGGAAAGTCACCGTATTCATTTCTTGCCGTGTAATAGAGGTGGCGCAGGCCACGTTGGCCAAGCATAAATACAATAGGTTTTAAAAAGTGATAAAGACCATCGTCCGCTCCACCACTTCGAATGACTTTATTATCACTGGTGTCGGGTGACGCCACTAAAGTGAGGCTTTTTTGATCCGCAGTAGGTTGAGCCGAAGCTTGTGCTTGCTTGGAAGCATTTAAAGTCTTCTTCTCTACATCTCGTGGTAATCTCCTGAGAACCGGAGTTCCCACAACAAGAATAGTGTCCCCGTCTGCAAGTGAGATATTGACACAGAACTGGTCAGCGCTGGCCTTTTTCTTCCCCTGCAGGTATATGGGCCGACGTCCCCGAAACAGTTTGACAGTATCTCGCGCAATATGCAACTGGTTAACAGCCACATCAATCAGCCCTTCTAGAGTGAAAGGGGGGTAAACTGGGCAGCTTCTACCAACCACAGTCGTCAGATACGCCACTGGCGTTGCATCTGGCATGTGCATCCTAGGGAGAGGGACTGACATTAGGGTCGCGAATTGAAAATTCACCCAGCACTCGCAGCTTCTTGAGCCCCGGTGATCAAAAAGGGAAAAAAATGCACACTGGCGCACAAGCAGGTGCGCCGAGAAGAATAGGGGAAAAAACACCCAATTGCACACACCAACTTTTTTCTTAAAAACTTTTAAAACAAGTATTGCGTCTTGATGCAGAAGCTAGTAGTTGCTTCTAAAAGGGAAACCTCTAACAACAACAGAGGAAAAAAGGCAATGGCCGCTAGAGACCTCATATATATATATATATATATATATATATAGTTTGTATCAATAGATAAAGGAAAAAAAGGGAATCTTTTCAGCAAGAGTAAAGGAAGCAGAGATATGAGCACAGACATCGCTCCACAGCAAGATCAGAGTGGGGGGGGGAGTTAAGAGAGAAGAACGAAAAAGAGAACAAGAAACAGGCCATGTAATAGCATTCAATACGTTTGTACACCAACATACACATACACACGCGTATATATATATATATATAGAGAGAGAGAAGTGGTGGGGGGAAGAGAAGAAACATAAACAGGAACCAACGAGTGTAACTGGATGCATACCACGAATAGGATATAAGTAGATAAATAGGTGGAAATATAAAACCCACACTACATGTTCTCTCGCGCATGTGCATGTGAGTATGTGCATGTGAGTATGTGCATATGCATACGCATATGTGCCCGACTACATGAGACAAGAATTAGTAAAGGGGGGGGAGGATACGTAAAAAATGAAGCACAGGACACAAACCTTCAGCTAGTGCCATATACTTCTGTAGATCTCTCTTTCTTTTTGTTTCTCTTTCTTTCTCTCTCGGTGTAAGTAAAGCTGTATATATACGTATATACACACCTGCGTATATGTATATATATATATATATATATATATATACATATGCAGGTGTGTGTGGATTTAATAATACATAAAGTATAAAAAGTGTATATAAATATATAGGTATACATATTTATGCCTCAGTGCGTATAAACAAAGAAACATGGGAAGCGAAATACTGCGCTGAAAAAAAGAAGAAAAATGCATGAAAGAGCAGGAGGTGGGGGTTCTGCGCTATACGCCACCCCCCACCCCCCGTCAATCCACCCGAATCCGAACCAGCTCATGGTCCCTCATCCTCCTTTGGGAGCCACAATAGTCGCGACACAAATCGCCCAGAAAACAACGAAAACAGAACAACAAGAAGAGTGCAAGATTCGGAAAACGATATCCAGTAAACGGAATAATAACTTGCGTTTCTTTTTTTCTTCTTCTGTTTTCATCATCTACAAGCGCAGACGCAAAAAATCTATGACGAAGAAGTGAGCAAGCAAAAGAGGTGCACAAACGAAGTACAAGTAACCGCAGCGAATTCCTTTTAGAAACGCCGGGGTGAGGGGAGGGGGGAGATGCATTCGACACGCTCACTCTCTTTTTTACACACGCACGAAGACGAAAAGAAAAAAAAAGACGGACGGACGGGCATGGAGACAGACGCACCTTTCCGTCCCACCCCTGTCCATGCACTCTGTAACAATGAAGCCAGTGACATTGATTAGCAAAAAGCGTCTGTGAAAAAAAAAAAAACAATAACAAAAATGGGGGGAATGGTGAAAGTACTACTCCCTTCGCGCACACGGACCAGCTTCGCAGCACCTCTACGCTCCGCAGCAGCGCACAAATGTACCACAGAAACAAAAAAGAAGCAAGAAAATGTAGTGGCAGGATAGAAAGAAGAAATAAAACAGTCCTGTTCCCCCAGACTCCCATTCTTCACTCCACCCTTCCCCTTCTCTCACCCGTCCAAGGTGATCCGTGGGAATCAAAAGGAAGGATCACGGTGGATATCGCGTGTACCCAATCAAAGGAAAAGAAAAAAGAGAAAACATGAGAGGGAAAACACGGGTAGAACACAACCCGAACCTAGAAAAACCAGCACCCCCCCCCTCCACAAAAAAGAAAAAAAAACATTGTGTCACTCCTCGCGCTACTTAGTCGTGCACTCCCCACATCTCCCGATCTCCCTCCCCAACACCTTGCGTGCCCATCACAAATAACAGAAGGGTGTGGGCCATCTGGCACGCAAGCAAACTGAAAGAACGAAAGGAAAAAAAAAAACCCTACCATCAACGCAGACTCAAACATGCAGATTCAACGAGAAAGAGAAAAAGAAAGGAAGAGAAAAAAAGGGGGAAGAAATTGAACCACTCGTCCCCAATCTACATGCGAATACTGCACACGGTTGCCAACACCTGTACGAAGCGATATCACTCTGAGGGCTCCGAAGCACGCGTATGTGCTTGTACGTGTTTGTATGTCTGTGTGCGTACGCGCAGAGACAACAAAAATTCAGACAGTGAGAGGTGGATGGAGCAGGAGAAGGAAAGAAGGGGGAAAGGGAGTTGTGTTCATCATTTTCCTCCCTTATGAACGGGAGAGATTGTGTTTCTCCTATTCGAATTGCTTTTTTTATGTTGTTGTTGTTCTTGTCATCGTCCATTTGTTCATATACGGCATTATTTTTTCCCCACTATTCCTCCCACTTTCTTTTTGAACTTCTCTGCTTCTCCTTCTCCCCCACACTCTAGTGCTTCATACAGAAGCTTTTTTTTCTTTTGCAACTCTCCCTTCCTTCTCCCCATACATACACACACACAAACTTATATATATATATATATATATATATAGGTTTGTGTGTATGTATGTATGTATGTATGTATGTATGTATGTATGTATGTATGTATGTATGTGTGTATGTGGATTTCATCGCCACCCCTCTTCCTATCGCTCACTTGCTCCACAACCACCGTTCCCGCATCAAATGCCGTGTTGTATCACCATCTCGCAGTACATCCATCACGCTCTCGACCGCCTTCCACTCCCTCCACTTGCAAACGGTGAAGCCGCAAAAGAAGACGAGACAACCCCGTCTGATGGATAGAACGCTGCGGTCGCGTGTACATGTGAGCCGAAAAAGCATGCAAAACAATGAGCACACGGCAGAACGGGAAGGGAAATAAACAAAAAAAGGAGGACGAAAACTCCAAAACAAACAATTTTTTTTTTTTTCTTTGCCGGTCACAGCAATCAGACGACGAGTGCAACCCCCATTTGCACCCCCTGATGCAGTGACATTCTATTGGGGGCTTCGCACAACCGCACAAGTAAGAGCACACACACACACACACACACACACACACACACACACACACACACACACACACACACACACACACACACACACACACAGACACACACACAGACACACACGACGAGGGACCGATGGGAAATAGGCAGAAAAAAAAAAACTAAAGGCACAAATAGTATATATATATATATATATATATATATATATATGCGTGTGTACATGCATAGTATTTACGCGTATGCATCTGCATTTTTATCCGCATGCATGCGTGCATCCTGCAGACGAGGTGAGAACGGTGCTACTTGCAAGCGCACAGCTAGAAAAATGACTGCACTCGAATGCAGCCACACGAGCGTACAAACACGCAGATTGATACAAACACACACTACCACATCACCAAAAGCACATGAAAAAAAAAAAATCTTGCTTGGCGGAAGGAAGATGAGGATGAGTGGTGCACTCTAAAACCAACAAGAACGAAAAAAAAGCCAACGAAACGAGAAATAAGAATGCACCCACACCAATAAAATTAAAATGGAAGAAAGAAGAAAAATGCGCTCGCGTTCCCTGAGGAACAATAACAAAAACAATCAAACAAAATCCACAGAAACGAAAATACGCCGTCGCTGCGGCTCTGGAGGGAGAAGAAAAAGGGGGAGATTCACACGCAAGAAGAGAATGATGACGAGGGAAAAATGCACAGCAAGAACAGCAGCGGTAGTGAAAGTAACAGTAGAAGCAAAACAAAACAAGAAAAATACAATAACGAAAAGGAGAACTGGAAGCAGCACGCATCATCACCGCTATTCTCCGCAAAGCTACATCCACAGTCGACTCCTCCTTCGTCACCACCATCACCCCTCGCCTCTAAACATTATCGGCCTTTTGGCCACATGCACCCATGCTTGCTGCTGCATCCACGTTATTTCTCTTCTTTCAATCAATATTTCTCGTGGATTATGTCAGTTGCACGCCTGCTGCTTCGCTTACAGACACACACATATATATATATATATATATATATATATCTGGAAAGAGACATGCATACATACATTTCCTTCCCACACACACACACACACACACACACCTGGAAAAAAAAAAAAATGGGTTAATGAACGCCGAAGGAAACAGCAGGGGAGACGAACAAGAAAAAAAAAAGGAAAGAAAGACCCAGCCAAGCTCACCCCTACAAACACGCCTCTATTAACGAGCCCACAGCGGTACATAGGTGTTTACGTGACAGAAGAAACAAAAAAGAGGAAAGAAAGGAGAACAAAACTTCTTTTTGAGGGGGGAATCAAACAATAAACGAGCAGGAACAGCAACAAAGGCAACAAAGACAAGAATGAAGCACAGAAGGAAGGAGGGAGGGAAAGAGAAAAAAAAAAAACAGAAGATGATTTTGGAAGGCGGAAAAAAAAAAGAATTGTACGCATGCACGCAAAAAAAAAAAAGGTATTCTCAATGGTGGTGTGCAATGGGGAGTCGAGACAACACAACTCACAAGAAGCATCAGAACCGCATGTACCCCCCCCCCTCGCCCCTCCTCTTCCTCGCCTTTATTCTCACCCACAATTCCCGTCCCAACACCACCACATCTCTCTCTTCCTCCACCAAATAGTTCCACACCTTTCCCGCTGTCTCATTCACTGCCTTTTTTTCTGCTTTTGACCACAAATGCCCCCCCCCACACACACACAAACCTCCGCTGACGCAACGTAAGAAAAAAAACGTAAAACATGCTGGATCTGCACGAGGCTCTCATGTACGAAAGGGGAGTAGAGAAAAAAAAGGAAACCAAACAACACCCAAACGGAAACAAAGACAGCAACAAAAATAAAAGAAAGGTGTGGGGAGAAAACAAAAAGATAAGAATGGATAAAAGGCAGAATAAGTAATGAAGAGAATTGGCCCCTAGAGCTCAAAAACGAAAGAAAGGAGAAGACGAAGAATAAAAATAGACAAAGAAGAAAAAACTAAGAAAAAAAAAAGAAACATAGCTTTACTCACCACACATTCGTTGGTTCCCATTCAGTGGCATTCCATGCTTAGTTCCTTTTATTGCCGTCGCTGTTCCTGTTCACTTTTTTGCCCTTTCGCCTTTCCCCCGATCTTCGATCCCAGTTTCATGATCCTGAAGGGATTTCCTTTTTGTTGCTATTGTTGTTGTTGTTGACAGCATTACTCCTCTTATTGCCCTCCATCCTTCTTCCAGATTTCCCCGCTCCTTATCTCACTTCCCTTATTTTCTCATTTTCACCGATACACCACCCCACCGCATTTTTTTTCCTGCTTCGCTTCCTTTCGCTTCTCACTTTTTAGTAGCCTTTATTCCTCTCCTTTAGTAGAGCCATCACCCCCCATCAACGTCCCCCAGCCCATACCGGACTCCTCCCCAGCGTCTCCATTCACCACCCCAAAGTGAGAAAATCATTTATCCTTGTCTATCAAAAACAAACGACAGGAGTGGAAAAAATCAGAAAGATTATGCATACACTCACTCCCCACTCTGCTGCGGAGAGATCACACTTTCCACTGGGTACATCGCATACGGGTTGTTGCGTCGCGTAGGGCTGATCATCCGCATCCTTCCACCGCCGTCAGCGGGCATCTGAGTGGAAAAGACACCTCGAGGTGGTGCGGGTGTTGGGGCAGCCTCGACAGGCATGTACTGATCCTCCCGTGCAGCAAAACCATTATTATTATTATTGATGTTGTTGTTATTGTCAGTAGTAGTAGAAGTTGTTGTGTTGGCGCTGTTAAGCACTAAATCTCCTCTGCTACCGTGAACAAGGTTCAGAGGATTAGATTCGGCACCACCCACTCCGTACTTCTGCGCCACCATAACAGCTACCCGGCTACCGTTCAACCCATGACGACTGCGCACGTTCACGTTGATGTCAGAAGCGGGTGAATCGCCGCGGGAGATGCTGTATGGGCTCACACCATCGATTGGCGAGCTCCCTGCTAAGGTGCCGAAATCGGCGACAACATGAAGAAAACGGCAGTTCTTACCCATTCGGCATAGATTTTTGGTGCGAAAATGTGCGCAATGCTGCATCTTCTTCTTTGGAATTTTTCCTTCAGCATCAAACGCCGTCGAGTACTGACGAGCCCCTAAAGTCATGAGCACCTGATCACCGGAGAAATCGACATAAGAATCAATGCTGTTCTGCTCAAATACACGCACTGTGATATCCGGCCGAAGACGCGGATATTGCATCAGCATATCAGGGTCTGTGACATGGGTTGTGTTGCTCTCAACCTGAGTGAGATCCTCGAAGATTGTATGCACATCCTCGCATGTGACTCCCAAGTCACACTTCCCTTGCAATGTCATTGCCTCGCAGAGCTTAAACTTAGTCTTGAAGTTGTCCCCATGCTCATTGTGCATTCTGACGTATTCATTACTCCCACGGGTGGGTAACACAAAATCACTGGGTATCGTATAGTAGCGTGTCATCCGCGGGTCGTAGCACTGAACAGTGAAACCAGGTTCATATAGACCCGTGCTTTTGTTGATGTCCTGCGTAATGTAGCTCCACGTGTGTTCTTGTGCTACATGTACCTTGGGGCACGTTTCGCCAAGGGGGCAAGTTTGAGTATACATGTAGTCTTCACAAACAGCAGCACCGTTTTGTCCTTTAGCGAGGGTCTGCACAACTCGGCTCAGGCGTGTGCAAACTACACTGTTGCTGCATGGACAAACCAGCCTTATCGTCACAAGACGGTCATGGTAGGCGGAGGATCCACCCGAGTTGGGGCTGCGATTGCCGCTCATGGGGCTGAGATTCGCGCTGCGGCGTTGCTGCTGGAATTGTCCTTGGCTGCCTCGGTACGAGTGGTGGCGAATGTTTGTGGGGCTAATGCGCATTGTCAGGCAGTTTGGCGTCTGTCTCAATCGTTCGGGGTATGAGAACACTTTTTTTCGCGTTTTTTTTTTTTCACCGTCTTTCGTGTGCAAACAGCACACAACGCGTAGACCCCCGATTATTATTCCGCAACAAGCGAAATACCAAAGAAAACCAAAACAAAATAAAAAAAATGATGATCAAGAGAAGAAAAAAAAAAGGGAGAAGATAAAAGAAAATCAATTTTTCGTTTTTCCCCCTTTGACCCTTATCACCTTCGCTGACCTCGTCCAAATACACCTCGTGTTTGTGTGTGTAGTGGTAACTGGGTAAATAAGTGAATGAATCTCCCTCTTTCTTAGCTCCTCACTGTTCCTTATAGCGTATAAGTTGGCTACAAGCTAAACTAGTGTGTAGAAGAGGTATAGAAACCAGAATAAGAAAGAAAAAAGAAAAACACAAGAAACAAAGAGCAAAAAGCCGGAGGTCAATACCGTGCCAAAACGTATGTGTGCGTGAAAGAGGGAAAAAGGGGGGAGAAAAAAAACAGTGGAAGCTGGAGCAGGACCAAAGCAAACCCAACCTAAAGTATTGGAGGGACAGCACACTACCCACTCAGTCCATTTCCATTTTTCTTTGCTCTTTTTAGTCCTCGTGTGCATGGTCGCGTGTATGTATATCCATCAGGTCTTTTTTTTTTTCCGCCCCCCCCCTTTGCGCTTGGAGGATTGATTAAATGAGTGGGCGAGTTGAAAGGGGGGGACATGTACTCAAAAGAAAAAAAAAAATAGCAGCAGCTGCTGCAACAACGACGGCAGCGACTACGGCTTCCAGGACTGCGACGATGACGGTGATGACAAAAAGAAAAAAAAAAAAAGGGAAGATGGCGCAGTGAGGGGGAAATAAAACAGTAGAAAGCACAAATGGGAGGAAACGGCTACATCCACAATTCCAACGACGATCAGCCAGGGGAAGAAAGAAAAGCATGATTGTTACGACTCCTCCTTGATCTTTTTTTTTTTCACTAGAACCTACACGGTTTGTATTTGTGTACTTCAGCATCCCCTCTTGCCTGTTTCTTTTGTGCCTTTCATGGAAATATTGCATCAGTATCGTGCATTAGCAGCAATAGAAACATCAACGGCAGGACGAATAATAGGCGGTTGAAGAATATAAAAACCGTGTGTGGCCGCATGTACGTGGAGACTTACCACTGGCTATTGGGGCCTAGGCAGAGATTCGGTCCTGCCCTTCACCTCCCACACACCCCTAACCAAAAAAAAAAAGAATTCATCCAAACACATGGCTTTTATGTTCTTCAGAAGAAAAAGAAAACCATACAAAACGAAGCAGCTTTATTATTTTCTTTTTGGGTGCGTTTGTATGCATATATATATATATATATATATATATATATATATATATAGTATACTAAACCCACTATATAATTCACTCAAATGCACATAAGCTCATATTCTCACATTCTTTTTATAATATTCTCACTTCTCCTTCTCTTCCTCTGCGTCAGGGGCACAGGAAAGTGGATGAAGCAAAGTGGCCTTTTCCGTCTCAGCAACGCATCATATCACTTTCGCATACGCTGAAAAAAAAAAAAGCCGATAGAGAAAACAAACAGGAACAACAACAACAAAAAAAAAAAAAACGGCCACATGATTCAGAAGGAGTACGGAGCGAGAGCCCCGAAAAGGGACGAAAAAAGGAACGAAGGAAAGAGGAAGATGATGAGGAAACAAACAGGAATGCCACTCTACCTTTCCGCCGTTTACGCTCCATGCGCCCCTTGTTCCTTCAGCGATTTCTCACCTTCGCCGTTTACCTATATTTGTAAAACAGTATGCATAGTTCTATTTGTAAGCGAACCTCGTTCCATTGACACCCTGGCGCGACACGGCTGTTCGGGTGTGGAGCACTGGTCTCGCTACATCAGACGTTCGAGAGACAACGGATGTTCGACTCACACCATTCGTCACCGTTGGCCGTGCAGCAGAAGACGAAGATGGACGAGCAGCGGCAGTGGAGGATACATGCCTTGGACCCGTGCTCGTGTGCACCGACTCACGAACCCGCTCACGTTTTTCATCCGCTTTGGGGGCAGTAGTGGTCGATACTGGTTGCGCACGCCCTGCAGTTTTCTCTCGCTCATGTCTTGTAGGCGGAACATTGATCACTTCACGACGCACCTTACGTCTCGCATTAGCAATCGCCTGGTAAAGACGCTCACGGTACTCCTGCATAGTGAACCGTGTGTCATCAGGCAATGAAATGGTAACGGGCCCCGGAGCCAATGGCTCATCCTGCGTTTTGTGAAATGGAGCCACATATGAGTGCTCCAATGCCTGTTCCGCCGTAAGACGCTCGTTGGGGTTGAAACGCATGAGTTTTTGCACCAAGTCAAGCGCTTCCGGTGAAGCTTTGGGAAGCAATTCAGCAAATGTTGTGACTTGTGTTCGACGTATATCTTTTAGCATCGCCTCTGCAAACTGTGAATTTGTCGCCGCAACGTCCGATGGTGTCGGTTCTCCAAGAACACTGATAACAAGCTCCAGCTGCTTCATTGTTGTGCGCCCCGGGAATATTGGCTTCCCTAGAATCAACTCTGCAAGAATACAACCCACAGCCCACATGTCCACACCTTTTGTGTACCGTGTCGAGCCCAACAAGATTTCGGGTGGGCGATACCACCTCGTCATGATATAGTCTGTGAGAACCGGACGGGCCACCTGCTCCTTCTCTAGCGAGAGAATCGATCGCGCTAAACCAAAGTCTGCCACCTTCATTGAACAGTCACTGTTCACCAGCAGATTTGAGGGTTTCATATCACGGTGCAGAAGCTCCGCGGAGTGAAGATACTTCATTGTCTTGAGAAGCTGGTATATGATAAACTGCTTGTGAACATCCTCGAGAATATTGGCCCGAATAACAATATGCAGGTCCGTCTCCATGTACTCAAAAACAAGATAAATATCCTTATCGTTCGTGGCACGATGAACATGCAACAGCTTGATGATATTTGGGTGATTTAGCGCTTGAAGAAACATAATCTCGCGAAATGTGCGCTGGGCGTCAGTGGCATTCTGAAAGGCATCATAAATCTTTTTAAGAGCAACCACTTGACGCGTACGGCGGTCGGAGGCGCGCCACACAATGCCATACGCGCCCTGTCCTAACTGCGCGTGTATCTCGTATTTTCGTAGAATATGGGGTTCTATTTCAGAAGACATTTTTCCGCCCCTTCTCTAACGCCGTTTTTTTTTTTTTCCGTTCTCTCTCTCTCTCTATATATATATATATAGAATGTTCGTGTGTCCGCCTGCAACGTGCGATGCTCCCCTTTTTTTACCCCCACGCACTCTCTCGCCTCGTTGGTCTGTTTGTTAAACCGTTTTATATCCACTTTCTCCCGTCCACACCTTTTTTTTTTTCCTTTTATCTACCACCCGCTTTATACCTCCTTTTTTGTTGTTTTGCCGGTGCGTGTGTACGCGTGCCTTCGTTCTTATTATTATTGATGCTACCAATCTGTCTCTTCAACAAATGCGAGAGATTCTCTCTTTCTGAGTTCTTTGTACACTTGCCGAGGCAAACCGTGGAGCCGATGCAGACAAGGGAAACAAAAAGAAAAAGTAATAGCCATTCAAAATTAGAAACAGCAGCAACAATGACAACAATAGCCACATCAAGAGTAACAGGTGCACATATGCGCCAATCCGTCCACTTCTCCCTTCACTGTCATGCGGCCACCGCCTCTTCAGACCTAAAAAAAAAAGGGAAAAAAAGAAGCCTGAAAGCGGTGCTCCATACGCACATCATTAATCCACTTTTTTTTGTTGTCGTCCTCGTTTTTGACCCCTTTCACTCTTCCTCACGTGTTTTCACACGACCCTCACTTTGTTGTTTCCTCAGCAACGCACACACTAGATCTTGCCAGAAGACAGAAAATCCGCGCAGCTTTTTCCACCTTATTTGCTCGCATCTCCAGCTCTCACATGGAGAACTTCACAAGTCCCCTGGCGTGGGTTTTCCAAAAATTAAAGAAAAACGGGGCATACACACACATATATATATATATATATATATATATATATGTGTATATATATTTCTGTGTAACAGTTGCAGAAGGTGTCTCTATAAGAGACATCAAGATGTGAGCGCACGGCAGGTAGAGAGAGTCTCCATCTAACTGATACAATCACAACTAACACAAGACTAAGCAAGCCCCAAGAGCAGAGCTCTTCATCTGTCATGGCATGCCTCTAGATTGTCGCTCCACTCCAACCCTCCTCTTATGCATCTCATCTCCAACTTCTTTCTTCAGCGCTTCAAGAGAATCGAATGACAGTTCGGATATCAACGACACGATCGCAGTGAATATCGCTCGCTGGGTTCGAATCGCTCTGCCTGATGAGCCATCGGGTGTTGGCCTGCAACCCGTCCACACCTCTTTGGCACTCTCCTGACGGCCAGGATTCACCTGCATCCCTTTATTGTCCTTATTGGGCTGCCTTTCTGGAGCATTAATGTGACGATTCTCTACTGGTTTCTCCTTGGATAGTGATTTGCAGTCAAGCGGCTGTGGCTGTGGCTGTTTGGTGTTCGGCGTTCCAGCTTCAGCAGTCTTACCCTCCAGTATTTCTTGTACCATTTTTTCAGAGAATGTTTTTTTCGCTTCGTCACGCTCCTCTTCTGTGACCTCTACGCTATCAAGCTGTTTTAAATGCGAGCAGCAGACAATGACGAAACTGCGATATTTTGGGTGTGTTGCGCATGGGTTGTCCATGAGCCACAATGTGTGTAAGTTTGGCAACGCCTTGAGATATTTAATCTCTGAAAGGGACGCAATCCTGTTCTTTCGCAGATATAGCTCACGCAACGACATGCATGATGCAAAGAAGCTCAGTGTCGTCAAATGGTTGGACGCCAACGCAAGCACCTCGATGCCAGGAATTTTCGCGACAATAGACACATCTGTGAGCCCCACGCCCCAGAGGTTAAGGTTTCGCACCCCTGCCAGGCTCTCTGCCTTCGTCTTTTCCAGAACTAAATGCTCCTTTAGAATCATAAACTACCGCGATGAGTGCAGACCTCTTCTTACACTTTGCCCTTCGTTACTAGTATTCGTGGCACAACAGTGCTATCCGGTGGTGGAGGTGGGAAGAAGTGAACTGGAAATTTTTAAAAAGAGAATAAGAGCGTCAATCGACGCACGACCTACAGTAACAGCAGTAGAACCTGCAGTCTTTAAAATATTCATACCACCAGTGGTAGTAGCAGCTGAAGTGAAAGAAAGACACGCTGGAAACAGCATCAGAAACGACAGTCCCATCAGTTGTAATCCAAGGACATATACATTATATATATATATATATATATATATATATATATATGATTGCATACTCCCCCTTCCTTTTTATTCCACCGACCCATCTCTGTAAGCAAGCCCTTTGCACACACGCACTCATATAGCGTTTGCAGCTACGATGGCTTGTCATTGCTATTACTCTCCTTCTCCAGATGAATTTCTTCCACAGCCGGGTTTACTGGTGTCGGCGTCGTCCTCCGATCGCCGTGAATAACAGCAACCTGACCATGAGGTGGCTGCACCTGGATGTAGGGGAAATAGAAGTGCTTGTTGCACGATGGCTCAAGCTGTGGGCTGAGTCGTAGTCTCCCATTAACGCAGACGACATTTCCCTCCTTGATTTTCTGCTTTACCTCAGCTGAGAAAAGTTCACCGAAGCAGCGAATCGTATGGTGGTCCTTCTCAACAACAACCTCCTGTGTAGGATGCGTCGTGTCGATGCTTGTCGTCGTTAGGGTAAATTGTGTGACAGCATCCTCGTACACAAATCCGGTTTGAATGTCATGCACAACACCTACTAAAGTCACACTGTTAACACTTTTACATCGATTTAAAACCATACGCCGAAACATTAGGCGGGGACACGTGAGAGCAAACATATAACTCTAAGCTACCGGTATGTATGTCCTCTTTATTTGCGTATTTAGTAATATATACTCTTGTTATACCACTTTATTTACCTTCCCCCGCTTGCTTCGCACACACGTCCCTGCGCCCTTCTTGCTGGTCTCCACAGCTGGATGTTTGTTCCCGGTTTTATGTGATGTGCGTCTGCCCCTACCCTCCTTTGTGTGTGTGTGTTTAGTTGATGGTAATGGAGAAAACAAAAGAAGGAATGATCCCAATGCGCGGTGCCAAGTATGGTGCTGTGCGATTCATGCCACACGATGTATGCAAGCGTATGGGCAGACGGAGAGAAAGTAAGAACAAAAAGACAGCTGGCACACATGTATGCATGTGTGGCTTCGGAAATGGGTTCATTCCGCAAGAATAGACAGCGAAACTCCATCGAAAAATGGCGTTGAGGGCAGCAGCAAGACAGGCACCTTTTGCAGTACTCTGCTGCACGTGTCGTAGCGTTCCTCCAACTTCATCCGCCCACTTGCAAGGACTCGCTTCCCCTCAAACTTCCGCCTCATCTCTGATATGCACAAGCCGTTCTTAAGCTCCTCCATGCTCTCACGGCATCCCGGGCGCCACCGCACCGCGAGTGGGAGCTGCTCTCCACTCTCTTCCACGCCCAGTATCAGCTGCAGCACCACGTCTGTTCCCGTGAAACCGCACTCCACACGCTGCACAACACCCTCAATGTGAGCGCATGAAACTACCGCAGAGGACACACCAACGCTCGGCCCCTCCACACAATGGGACGCGAAATGAACCCGGTTGCGTACCCGCTCATGACTGTGGGCACTGCTTGCAGTAGGAAGGAGCGACAGGCCCATCGGATCCGCGACCGCAAATGGCATAAAGGCATCAGCATCCGGAAGCTCACATTTCGTGTGCTGTGGTGCAGATTCAAACAAACCTGCAGCGTATGCAATCATGACAGCGTGATGCAAACTAGTTGTTGCCTTCCGCAGGAGCGGTAGGCCCACATGCAGCATCAAAATTTGACCTCAGATCTCCTTTTCGACATACACACACACACACACACACACACACACACACAGATCAAGCAAGCAAGCAAAAAAAAAAAAAAGAAAAGAAAAAAAAAAATAGAATAGTCACGCCACACTCTTCACAGCCCTGGGTGTGAAAATAAAAAGAAAGTAGTCTGGTGTCAACAAGCTGTAGAAAGGCATGCGAACCGAAGCTGAAAGTTCTATCGTTTCTATGCTGTTTTTGAGTCTTTAGGGTGTTTTCTATGTCCAACTGATGGTAGGAAGGTGTTGGCAGAGCCTCAACTGACCTCCTGTGCGACACGGCCGGAGGATCAAGGTGGGTGGTGGTGAGCTTCCGCGAACATCTCTTACTGGCATTGCCTGTAGGATCAAGGAAACAATAGAAAATACATTTTTCATAAATCACGGTAACATAATTCATGCGATGTCAGTGGCAATCGGCCATTCCTATCGCAAAATCTCAGCAAGATTTGCACAGAAACAAGACGAGGCACTAAAATAGTTCGCTCACACCTGTAAAAAGAGGCGCTTATCCCCGGGCCGGCTCCCCACCTCGTCGATCCTAAGCCTCGTACATGTGTACCCAGAGATTTTTTTTTAAAAAAACACCAAATGGACACAAAAAGAATCCTCACCATCAGCATTCCACCATGGGTGCCAACTCACCGTATTACGATTCTTGCTTCTGTTGAGTTTCCTTTATGTGTGAGCCGTAGAATATCGGTGAACGGAAACGTCTTTCCTGGCGCCATTTTTCTCTCCTCCAAGAGACGATAGCCACTGCTGTTTCTGCCTTTGTCAGGGCCACACGTTTACATTCATCACGCGGTTCAGTGCGTCTCAACGAACGGAAATGTGACACTGCTGGTTCCATTAGTTCGCAGCCCCTTCTAATGAATTCATTCCGCAGTACCTGCCAGTCCTCGAATGCCTCACGCTCTAACTCCATACGGTGCAACTTTTGTAGTCTATTCAATCTTCTGAAGCGACTGTTCACCATAAATAGTGGGCGCTGAATGGCATTAAGACCTTCTTGTGCGGAAAGACTCCCTTTCATGTCCAAATATCCCAAACTGCACTCTTTAGATCGGCATGATACTCTGGAGCGCGAGAAGACCTTTGCATTAGACTGAAAAGAATCACCGCAAGAGAACGACCCATTGCATGATGTTACCTCATTTTGCAACTTAAAACTGCTCTTCCAACGCGCCTTACCACCACCACCCGAGCGGTGCTTATCGCCACGCAACGAAATGGACACGCTACTGCACACAGGGTTTGTGTTTGATGAAGAGGATGGGCCACTACTAATCATCGATGACACCGCATCAAAACTTCTTCCAAAATGTGAAATGCTACTCCTGTTTCTTGCAATGAAGGATCCATCACAATGCACCCCCTTCCACCAATTCACTGGCGACAGGGAACGAGTAGAATCCCTCCATGCCCTGGTGGAAGATCGTCGCTGCTGTTCACATGACTTCCCCGTCTTTTGGGAACGCAGGAGGGGCCGTTCGTTCAACTGCTCATCCATATCACCTGCCACGGTGCCTATGCTGCGCCAAAATGAATCACAGAACACGTTGCAGATAGAGGAGATATCCACTTTGTAGCTCCTCTCTACAGCATCGGTAGACGTTGCATAACATCGGTACAAAACTCTTCGACCTTCGTTCTCTACAATTTCCACCTCACTGCGGTGCATTTCTTCCTCAACCTCGAGCATGATGATGACACCCGCAGAATGCCGCAACATCCCTCCTTCACAGTCACTCATCTGTTCGCCACGGCCGCTATTATCATTATCCACTCGGGGTGAAGTTATGCTTCTGTCGCCCCACAGAAAGCGGGGAAGAAAAATTGGTTGTTGTTTTTTTAGGGGTAATTAAAAACGAAAGGGGGGGTAAGAAGGGAAATAGAGGGCTAGTTTGTACAAACAAGGCAAGACACACACAGACAGATTAAGCGAAAAGAAGTAAAAGACATAAATGCAATTACGCATACCAACAGTGAAAAAATAGTCTATCCCACTTTTCTCCTTAATAAGAAAAAGGTGGAAAACGTTTTGTCATGTTCTTCACGAATAGACGAGAAATGGTTTTAGAAACTAGACATGAGTCCTGCTGCAGAGTCTGCTCTCTCTATATGAAGAAGTATCACTGATGAAAGGGAAGGAGCAGGCAGCACCTCACCCTCGCCTCCCGCGCGAGGTGATTGGGGGTTGGGTGGGAGGGTTTTTCTCGAAGAGAGATCTTTGAGGCGCTGCCTGTAAGCATTAAAATGATGTAAAATGGAAAAGAGATCGTATTTACATGAAATTGGCAGTGGACTTCGACCATTCCTGTCGCCGGCTCTCAAAAAAAAAACCTCAATCTTCAACCCTCAAGCGAAGAAGATTTGATGATGCGCCTTTGCGCGCCTTCTCCGTAATCATCACCATGCGTTGGGTATAAACAGTCGAAAAGAGACGTTCCTTTCTGCCCTCGCGTGAAAGCTCAACAGCAGCATGGGATCAAAGTAATGGTCGGAAGCACCATGAAGACAGAGAACACCTATCTAAGCAATGAGACTACAGTGGGATCCAAGCGTGATATAAGCAGCGGCTGAGAAACGTTTAACGTTTGCTCTTTGACGTACATTGCACAAGAATCCACTAAACATACAGGGGGGGGTCATTAGGTGGTAACGCAGGGTGTATACTCCCGTTTGATTCAGTACGGAAACGAAATGATCAAATAAAACGTACGGTGTTCTACTTGCACTCATAGTATTTCCAGCTATGGAATCTATGAGATAGGAATAACGAAACGCAAACGGCACAAGTTTCAGAACTGCCAGACATGAACGCAATCCCTTTCACGTACATCGAGCCACCAGCAAACATTTAAAATCAGGAAACGCGAGAGAGGAATGAGACACCCCTTGAAAATCCCCCAGTGCGCATACAAAACTTGCGCTGAGATGGAGAAACTTCCCTGCAGCAGGATGTGATGGTTGCGACATCCTCCCGTAGACGAATAGCACCAGGAAAAAGGAAGGGCTAACGAGTGTCTGATCCCACAGGATGAGCGCCACACCGACGTACGCAGATGACATATACCGTTGCCTGTGTCAGATGTGCAAAAACAGAGCCCTAGTGAGCACCACGCAAAATTCTCTACGCAAAGACATATGTCAGGATCAGCCCCATATTCTGCAGAAACAACAACAAAAAAAGAAAAAAAACAAATATGTGTGGTTTACCAGACGATCGCTCACCGTGAATGAATTCAGCTATCTGATACTGATAGTCTGAACGGCTCTGCCAGCAACGTACACCCCTTGAAGATGCAAAGGAAAACTAATCACGGCATCCTGAAAAGACTGCGCCTAAAACATAAGCAAGAGCATGCAGACGAAGAGCAAGAAGAAAAAAAAGCAACATGACGTGGCTACCAGAGAGAAACAATTTGGTATTATCAGGACAACAGCAACAATGGTAAGCTGTCGAAAGAAAGTGAACCGGAGTGTACTTAGCAACCCCTGAGTAAAGAGCAGCAATCAATAAAGAAACATAGAAGTAAAGCAAAGCATGTTTTTTCATACACCTCAACCCCTGGGTCTCTTTTCGCTCAGCGCAGTCATGCGATGTATCGCGTTGTTCTTCCAAACGGCCTACATTGCATGGCGACTGTTAGTGTGCGTGGGTACGTGTTTGAAAAGAAAAAGAGGGGATAATAAAAATAACGGGGAGTGCTATCGATCACACACGTCACTCCATGCGTAGTCACCTGAAACCAATAATAGAAAAAAAACAAAAAAAAGGTAGAGAAACAACACACCAACTAGATTTTCAACTAAAAGAGCGCGGTGTGTTCAACGGAGAGCCCCTACCCCCGAGAGAAGGGAAAAAAACAGTAACAGGGGAACCCATCACACACACACACAGAGAGAGAAAGAAAAGAAAAAATGTAGAAAAGAAAGAGCCAAAACAAAAAACTGGGGGAGCCCAGAACTGAGAACAGCACAGAAAGTGGCGGTCAGAGGCTTCTTTACATTTCTTGTTCATTTTACCGACCGAACTGTACAAAAACCTCCGCCCCACGCTCCGTATGGGGAGAAAAACATGTAAAACAAAAACACTATCCCCCCCCCTTGCAGTTGTTTTTTTTCCCTTCTTGTGTACAGTAGATGCGAAAAATTGAAGAGGAGAAATGAAACCCCATTGAAGAGGCAAACAAAGATCGGTGGGCCATTCTCTGTTTGAAAATGAAAGGATATGCATCTTCGGATTCATTTTCTCCCCTTTTTCTTATGTGGGGGGGGGGGGGGGCTGGAAAGATGTGTATAGATGTATTCCACACAACGCATTGACAAAAAAAACCCCAAAAATGGAAGAGAGACACAAGGGTGGGTGAAACATTGATGCTAGCAAGGCCATGGGTTCAGAAGAAACCCGAAGTTCTAATGAACAACACTTTCACATATTAGTTTACCGCCAGAAATGGAAGAATAGTAACAACAATATTTCGTTTTCTTTCATTCTTTTGTTCGCTATATTCTTCTTTTCAGCTTTTTCGCATTTTTTTTGTCCAGCTTTTGCTTTCCATTACCCGCCCCCCTTCATCCCTCACCAGACGCTTTGTTTTCACTTTAGACCGTTGAGGCCGTGGCACTAAAACAGCGCCTTCAGAGGGGGGGGGGACGTTCTACCAATCTCATTGGCTGGGGCAGGAAGAGCACAAAGTCACAAAATATCCTACGTCTCGTCTCCCCCAGTGCTCCACCCCAAACTGCCCGCCCGCCACCTTTTGCTTACGCCCATTACACCCTTTTTTTTTTATTTGTTATCGGTTGTTTTGTGTCGTTCTCCTGTGCTTTTTTTTTTTTTGCTTGTTTGTTGATCCGCTACATGCTGGCGAAGGAATTTCTATCACACATGTAGATTCTTGTCTTGTCAGACACTGTTATCGGTGTCCTGTGCAAAAACGTCTAGAGATATTCCGCTCCATCAGACCCTTTCGAGGTACGCATGAGCATTTTCTGTCGTTTTTTCATTTCACCATACAGCAGAACACCCCGGTAGTACCCCGTGTTACGGCACTCTGAAGGAAGCTGACGTGGTGGAACCCGCCGAAGACAATCCCGCGCCGTCTCGGACGAGAGACATACTCCTGCCCTGCGCACATACGAAACACATTCTTCCCTAGCCCAAAGCCATTTGCTGCACTCCTTGCTGAAGGTAATCGTCCGACTGTTGGATACAGAAGGGTGAGCCTGCTTTCCTTCGCTGATGCGGGTGCTTTGCTTCGTCTCAAAAAGGTGTTGAAGAAGACACTTGAGCGGTGCCTCCTTCTCCGTTGAACACATTTGCTGAACTTCCGCATCACACACTGAAAACAAAGAAAACTGCTCATTATACGATTTTCTTCGGTGTGAGAGCACGTGTCGATGATCTGCTTGACGCGGCGACAGTTCCGCCGTTACAAGAAACACCGGCAAAAAGACGCAGACAAGTAGGAAGTTGAGTGTGCGAGGCATCCAATAGTAATCCCTGTTGGGTTGTATAAACAGTTGACTTGATTTTTAGCCTTTCCTAGAGTCACAGCATTTATTTGTATGTTTTGAAAGAATGTGCACACACGATAAAAGAAAAAAAAAACAAGAAGAGAGAATATCAACACTAATGACAAGCCACATGTAATTACATACATACCCACACATGTGCAGAGAGGAAGAGGAAGATAAAGGTGAAGATAAAAAAAAACTTGTAGGAGAGTAACAATCCGTGTAGTTTGCCACTTGTTCCTTCCATCACACCAACAGAAAAAAACATACATATGAGAACCCATGGCAATATTTTGTCCTCCTAAATGTATGCATGGCATCTGTCCGCTCGTGTGTATGTCCATCTTTGTGCACCCGATACTCACTAGATAGTATTGGCCCCCTCCACCCATTTGTCTGCGTTCGGGGAGGAGAAATAAGCACCGACCATGAGAAAGGCGAGTTAAGCCTGCTTCGTCTTCGTCGTAGCCACCAACATCTCTCTACCTCGCTCCTCTTCGAGCTCCTCCTTGATGGCATCCACGACGGCATGAAGAAAAAGAAGAATAAATATGGCACCCGTAACGCAGAACGCCACCTGCGAAAAGAAAATCCAGTTGGGGTTTAGAGTGTCCCACACGATCCAACCCAGGTAGAAACCGTGCTGGAGCGGTATTACCAGCAACATGGCGTACAAGGGAACAAATACATTCATATTCCGGATTCGCTTAAACATGGATTGGCCTCTGCCTCCCTTTAACCCCTTCTGCTCTCTAGTATCTAGCAAGGTGTAGATAAACAGGACCACCAGCGAACAATCTGGAAGAGCTAAATGAGAACGAAAAGCCTTGCTAAAGCATAAGGCAAATAAAACCAAGGTCAGCCGTCGATCCCCGGGAATAGATCTAGTGTGCCTCGTAGCTGTTAGTTGGGTCTCGCTTGGTAGGCCGACAGCAAGAATAAGCGTTACAACTGCTGGTATCTCAACTTGTAAAACATTCAGGGAACTCCGAAACGCGGGAATCATAAGAAGATGCACATACCACATCACCCCATTGTCAGGTGGAGCATGAAGTGCAATCCGATCACCTGAACCACCCCATTTCCAAAAATAAAACAAACCATGAAGTCCTATAGCAGCTGCAGAAAAAATCACCCCAAGAAGAGCGCGTGTTGGAATCCGCGTTGCAACAGGGAACCAGAGAGATAGTACAACTGCAGTAAAAGAGCAACCAAGCAGTTGCGCAAGCAACCAAGCAATATGCATAAGCCATACTTGTGTCTTCCCCCTTCGACAACACTCAACTACCACAGCGAGTATCAAATGCTCTAACGGCGCCAGAGACTGTAGTACCGGTAACATAATCATAACGGGATTCAGTACAAAAAATGTGAACACAAGATTAGGTACGGCGGATGGCCACTGGCTGACGAAGAAAACAGTCAGTGCATCACATAAGCACAAGAAAATGACATACACCTCTGCTGGAGCTGGTGGGATGTACTCAGCGTACCACGGGGGCAGATTATAAAGATAATCCGGGACAAAACCTAGACGGTGCTTCCAGAAGACTACCTCCTTCCACGTTTCGGCGGCGGTGTTAGGTGTTGTGATACCGAAATGGTATAAAGGAAAAATATAATCCTTTAGGTTGTATATAATAATTCGAACCAGAAATGTCAGAAGGGCAACCACCAGCGGCTTTCTAAAGACACTTTCATCTATCATTGTTTTTGTGTAGTCACGACTACCGCGTAGAAAGCCTTTCTACTACAGTTCTTTCTTGCTCAACAGGCACTAAAGAGGGAGGAAAGGGGAGAAAAGAGAAGGATGGTTATATATACATGCTTTAAAAACAAAAATAATATTCGAAAACAGAGGCCCAAGAGCAAACAACAACAACAACAATATTTTTAAAAAAATAAGAAGGGAAAACAGAAAGATACACAAAAGAACAGGCAGTAAGCTGGTTTCTCACTCATATCGGAAGTCTCAACATGATGCACTTCATTCTTCCAACCAGGCATTGGTCTCATAGATGCCACCAGAAGAAAATCTCTTGTGAGGATGTATGAAAAAAGGATGCCTTGTAAGCCTGTGACATCCCATACCATTCCTCGAGTCACACGGTTGAAGGCACGAGTACAAACTCAAATGAAAGGGGGATGCTGAGTCTCCTGAATGACAGCTATTGTCTGCAGCTTCAACAAATGTGTATATACACTGTGACGGCGCGGTGGAGGTTTGACAAAACTAAGAAGACACTGCCTCTTTCCATCCCCAGTGCCTCCACCGTCTTTCAGACGTTTTTTTTCTACTTTAGTTTTGGTGTCCTCCTCAAAGACAACAGGAGCACATATGTCCGGGTTTTTTGCAACCTGAACAACGGGTCCCCAGGATACGCGAACAAAATCGTATCTTCGGGGGATGACAAAAAAACGGTGCACGTGGGACCGCACCCAAGACATCACTTTTGGGTCGCTGGGATAACCGCTGCCAACATCAATGTTGAGGCGCTCAACATGGTCGTCCCGCTCCACCTTGGCCACGATAGAGGCGGCCGCCACAATGGGAAACTTCGACTCTGCCTTCTTTGCCACAGTAACACGCAAATGTGGGAAACGACCGGCGAGACGGCGCCAGTAAGTCTCCGGGGGCCCCACGGTGTCAATGTATGCGGCGCACAACTTCCCCTCTGCCTTCAATGTCGCCTTGGAGATGATGGAGATGGCTGTATCGTGGCTGAGCGTGTTAAGATTGGTACCATGGGTCCCAGTCATAGCAGCGGCAATCTCAGCGGGTGTAACAACAACTGTGAAAGCATGAAAAGTAGTGAGATCTTGTAGTTTTCGAAGGGCACTCCTCCGCTGGCCATCACCCAACATTTTACTGTCATTTACACCGCAATATTCTATCAAGCGGTCATGTTCATGAAGGGCGATGATAGCCCCAGTATATACCATCGGACCCATGACAGGGCCTCTTCCCGCTTCATCTATCCCGAGGATCATATGATCATCGCTGCAGTCCATCGCCTGCATGAACTCAGCAACATCGAACTCAATGTCAGTACGTTTTCGCCGAGCTCCACTAACAACTTTACTGCTGGCAGACCGTGGCTCAGCCATGATGTTTCCTCTAATTGATTTAGTGTCCCAAAGAACGCGACTCCCTATTTTATTACTCAAATCTATACCAAACGGTTTCCCATGAAGAAGCGTAGCTTATTGTAGCAGTAAGAAGGAAAAGAATATGTTTTGGAAGGAGAAACAAGGAAAGGAAAGAAGGGGAAAAAAAGAGGGTCCCTATTTTCCTTGAGAGGACCCATTGGTTTAGTGGAGATAAATAATAAATAGTTCTCTTTTATTTGCCTTTGTGCTTTTTCTTTTTTTTTGCTCTGAAAGGAAAGCGAATAGAAGCAACGGGTGCAGAAGAAAGTAAAAGAGAAAAATATTGAGTGAACCAAGTGTGCTTTAGTCGCAACATTCAGGACGTCTCCCTCTTCTTACCCAGCCCCAACACAGGCGCAGAGAAGCCCTACTCTGTGAGGGCACATACGCAAAACAGGAGATCCGATTATTCTCCTGTTTATCTCTGCTTCGTCATCAGATGGTGCCAGTCTCTTTGCCATATTTCATCTTCTGCCGCGAATGCGTTCGCGCCTCCCGCAATCCAGTAATACCTCCAAATCGCCTGTTCACTTGGAGAAAGCTGTAAAACATGTTGGGCAAGATCGTCTCGCACCGCACAGACCTGTAAGACACAAGAAGTGATAGAGCGATGCCCATAAGAAAAACTGACTCCGCTCCACGATCTGTCTGCAGCTTGATCGCGCTCTCGTTAGGATCAGCAGGGTTGTGATAGACTACGAGCTGCGTCCCTGCACCAAGTAGTGCGGGATTAGAGACCATCTCCTCCTTGTGAATACCACCACTGCGGAAGCGGTCACCCACATACTCTTTGCCATCCACCTCAAAGCGATATCGTACATAGCTGGAACCCCCCCGCTTCATGAGGATATTGTGGTCAAATATAGTGCCTACAGTTGGTTTCCATGTCAACGAGCGCCGGTAACGCTCCTCCGCCTCTATAATCCAACGCACCTGAACGCACGCGAAATACGTGTAGATAGTGCAGAAACTCAGGCGAAACACACTGAGATACCACGGCATATGTCACACACACACACACACACAAGCACCCTTCAAATTAGAAAACGTATGTATGTGTTTATGTAGACCCTTTCTGGCCCAAAAAGAACCGCGTGTGCAACTACTAGCCACGGTGTGACGGTGCTGGTATGGTAACCAAACGAATTTAAAAAATGAAAACAGGGGGAAACAGAAGCAAGTTGACACCTTTTCCTTTTCACAGACACAGACAGGAAGAGTGAGTGATATCGAAAAAAGGGAAGGGTGCAAAAGGCGCTCTTTAATCATCGGTCAATAGAGTAAATTGTGTGCAAACACATCGCCACGTACTGCTTTTTGGCAGTAACAGCGTTCCTAAATCATCCAGGTGCTAATTTTCCTCCGTTCGGACTTCCTTTCCTACGCCTGCAACGTTGCACTAGTAATCCGCTGTATTCGCAGGGACTTTCTCAACAAATTCGTTTCCGCCGGCACCGTCAGGCCTCTGCGTCACATAGCCGGGCTTAGAGAAGCGGTCGTACTTGGCGCGTCGATTTTCCTTCACGGCGCTGTGAAGAGTCTCGGTGCAAACGTTAAGATACTTCAGATAACTAATACCATTTTCTCTCCATGCGGCATTCAACAGAGAGCAGCTGCGACGCATCATTGCCTTCCCTGTAGCTCAAAACGTTTTTTTCCTTCTTTTTTTTTTTACTTTCCTTCACACTGGAGAGGAATAAATAAGAAAGATAATTATTATTATTATTACTATTATTATTTATAATAATAATGAGACGGAATACATTCAGTGGTAGACTAAATAGGAAAGGAATTGCCACTGTGTGCGGTCTATATGATATGTATCTCCTCCGTTTACCCCTTTAGGCCTTTGAAAAAATGACAGGAAGCCAAAGCCTCGTTGCCATATGTAAAGTTATCGGACCCACCATTATAAACGGGAAACCGTCTTGCGGTTCCTCTTCCTCTCTCTCACACACGCACACGCACACACACACAGAGAGATAGAAAGAGAAGTGAGTGATGCATCCCTGTAGCGGGAAGACAAATATAAAAACAGAAGAGGAATTTACTTTGCACCTGAAGAATATGATGGAGCGGGGAACTTCATTGTGGACGTAGGTGAAACAACCAGTGATCCTCGAAGTTTCCAGTGGAACCGACACCCCATAGCTCCCTGTCGTATTTTGCCCGCTCCTCCTCGTCGCTAAGCACCTCGTGCGCTTTTGTCATTACCTTAAACAACTCTGCCTCTTCAGGTGTTTGATTGCAGCCCACGCGGTCAGGGTGAAGCTCCAGTGCTTTTTTCTTGTATTGCTGCCGTATCTGATCCTGTGTGGCATTGCGTGCGACGCCCAGGACGTCGTAGTAGTTCATCATCTTCAGTAAGCGTGCCTTCACCAAGTTGTCCGAGGAGCCCTTGCTGAGGTCTGCGAGTGAAGGCCCCTCCCGCGCCACACCATGTCCTCCTCGGCTGTTATTCTCAAAAGCTTCCAGAAAGGAACGCTCGTCAGAGTGCTTGGTGCGCTCTGCCGGCTTCGATAAATCAAAAAGATCATCTCCTACACTCTCATCAACTAGAGGTATCCCCTGTTTTAAAGAAGCAGCTGGGGAAGGTGACGTAAAGAAACTGTCCAAGGGATCATTGAATCCGCTAGATATCTTTTTTTCTTGTTTCTTCTGCTGTTGGTGTGTGTCAAAACCACACTGATCGCCAAAAACACCATCCTTACCACTTTTATTGTTACCCACCACAGTTGACGGTGCGGTGGACGAGAGGGTCAGGTCACTAAATAAATCACCCAAGTCCACTGGAGGCCGCTGACGGCTGTCGCAGCTGTTTTCGTTTACGCCAACACCACCGTCGCAGCTGCTCCCTTTCATTTTCCCCGCGGGTATCAATAAATTTCCATTCACAATGGGTCTGACATGTGGCGGTGAATCAAATTCTTCAATGTCATCCAGTCCCATTTTTTCCCCTAAATGATGCACCTGTCGTGATGCAGGCCAGTTGATGTCTAAACCGTTGAAGGAAGAAATGAATAAAAAAGAGTAAATAACTCCATTTCTGCATACAGATTCCTCAAAAAGTCATACAAGAGAGATGGAGAGGAGCAACGCAACAAACAAGAAGTGACGTCGTTGGACTTTTGATTTAAAGGAAAAGGAAAGAAACAAAAAATCAAATAAAGGAAGAAAAAGGAAGCCACAGATTATTTTCTTGCTTACTTCACCGTGTACGTCAGGTGGCACTTGCCGCAATACTTGCGGCCCTTGTGCTGCGCCATGAAGACACCTGGGCCGCATGTGGGGTTCGGGCACTCGTCACGCGTGCGCACCACCTTGTATGACCCGTCGTCGTTCTCCGTCACCTTGAAGTACTTCAGCGCCCGCATCTTCTCCAACTTGTGGCGGTGAATAGGCTTCTTTGGCTTCGTGAAGATCTTCTTCTTCTTCTTCTTGCCCTTGCCACCCTCCACGGGGAGGGCCACCTGAATGGTGCTCTCGCGCTGCAGGCCATACTCCGCGAGGCTAACCTCGTCCTGCATGCACTGGCCACCAAAGAAGAGAAGCTCGCCACCGTACATGCCAGCCCTTGACCTGAGGCTAGCCACAGTCTCCTGTGCAGAGATCTGCACAGGAACTGTTTTGCCACCTGCTGACTTGATAAAAATCTGCATGCTTCCTTCTATCGCAAAAAAGAAAGAGGGAAAAAATGAATAACACTGTGGACATCCGTGAAGAGCCCAAGCACAGGTGACGTTCACGGGGGAAATGACCCGCTATACCTGCAAGGTGTCGTATTAACAGGGGTCTATGGGAAACAACCAAAAACTCAAGTCACTCAGATCATCTCCCGTGCAGAAAAAAAACCTCCGGAGTTTTCTAAGAACGTTCTCACTAGAGAATCGCTTGTCATGAGGGCATCAAGCAAATCGCGTGGTCGGAAATAGAATAAAGCTTCAATGCAATACCCCTGTGCGCAGGAGTGTGTGAGACTTATACCACATTCCAGTCCCTTTCACTACCCCTCTTGTTTTCTTTTTTTTCCACATATGTGTATATATGAGGCAGACTACACAGACCTTTTCTCACCCATCGTGTACGTAAGCAGAAGAGGCTCACAAACACAATGTTTGTTGACAACTCTTAGAAATGACCTTCCTGCAGCCACGCAGTGTCAAGGGGATTTTGTCACATTAGAAAAACGAAACGGTGCTCTTCTACCTGTGATATCAAACACGCACCTGATCTATTATTCTTACTCCCCAACCCCACTTCTTGATCGCCACCCCCTGTTTATCATGCAGGAATCCACAGATGACTATGCTGACAACTTTTTTCCCCCACTAAGCCCATCAAAATGAAGGCATCATTATCACACACTCATGCAAAGTAATACTCATCTTGATAGAGAGCTCCCCCGAGAACACAATAGTCTAGCCCATTTTTCTCCTTAATAAGAAAAAGGTGGAAAACGTTTTGTCATGTTCTTCACGAATAGACGAGAAATGGTTTTAGAAACTAGACATGAGTCCTGCTGCAGAGTCTGCTCTCTCTATATGAAGAAGTATCACTGATGAAAGGGAAGGAGCAGGCAGCACCTCACCCTCGCCTCCCGCGCGAGGTGATTGGGGGTTGGGTGGGAGGGTTTTTCTCGAAGAGAGATCTTTGAGGCGCTGCCTGTAAGCATTAAAATGATGTAAAATGGAAAAGAGATCGTATTTACATGAAATTGGCAGTGGACTTCGACCATTCCTGTCGCCGGCTCTCAAAAAAAAAAAAAGTACAGCCATTGCTTACTGTGCCTTTCCAGAAACGCAATGCGGTGAAAGACAGAGGAATGATGCACGCAGTATTCCAGTACTGGGAAAAAGAGAAAACACCAGCCTTAGCTTTATTTCCTCTTCACAAAAGAGACGTCTCTTTGGTCGTAATGTGGATTTCTTGAAAGCACAACCAAATGAAAGCTGAAGCGGGTACCAACCTGATACATGTACAAATATATCAGAAGAAAGAAAGGAAACCGAAGAAGAAACCCACTAGCGATAGAAGTTGTAGTCGTGGTAAATATAAATGATACGGGTACGCTGCCGATTGTGGAGTTGTCATGAGAAAGAAGAACATCCCCAATATGCCCTTTTTCAAGGGTAGCGCGCCTCAAGGGCGTAGAGATGTATCGGTGCCCGAAACACACATGTCGGAAGACAGAAGACGTTCTCACCAAACTTAAGTGGCGCACTTGCCTTGTGGTCTCGATAACCACTTAGTTTGAACACATTATTTTTTTTTTCGTTTTTGCTTGATTGATCTTGCTGTTACTATTCTTCGTTGGAGCCCTAACCCTGTATCAGGATAGAGTAGGAATAAAAAAGGACGTGTGTGTACGCATGTGAAGGCAAGAAGGAAGAAGAAAGGGAAGATACGCTTGAATTGCCGTAAACAGACGTATACATACTCTCCCAACACGCGCTTGCAGAAACGCTCAATTTTATAAATATTCACTCTTACTCTTTTCACTCCTCCTCTTCCTCCTCATTCAATCCAGCACTGTGTAGATAATCGCACCTTCCAGAGTTTAGCCATTGTTCCTGCTCCTGGAAAAAGTAGAAACAGATAATCACCATAACCCAAGAGAGGCATAGACCTTTTGACAGACTTTCATATTTGCGTACAAATACAAGAAAGTAAAATCAGCTTCTTGTGGTGGTCAAAGGTTTTTTCTTCTTTTCCTTTTCAAATGGCGATTCACCCATGATAATGTCCGAGAAGTTTAAACCTGCGTCCTTCAGCCCTTTTCGGATGTACGCCGAGACGGCCTTGGAGTAGGACTGGTCGCTGAGCCACACCTCGAGCCGCACCAGCTCAGGAGACTCGTGGTTTGGCCTCGAAGAGAGACGCAGCACATCACACACTGTTTTTCCATCACATGCCTCCTGCGTGATAGTCTCACCTAGAACACCACTTAGCACCACATCCACCGCTTTCTCAGTCACTGCTGCCTTGTAGAGGTCTACGAGAACACGTGTCCCATTTGGGAAAGCCTCGTAACTCGCGTCAATGTTGTTGCGCGCGAATATAAAGGTACTACCGTTCCCCAGTTGATGTAGTTTTGGCAACGAATTGATGGTAGACCAAAGATCCTCTACTGTCCGTATGTAGTCTAGTGGCTGTTGAAGTGTTTGTTTAGCTAAGGTCCAGTCACCCTTAAAGTCATACTTTACTGTGTCAGGAGTAAGCTGTGGAATGTAACTGAGAAACCAATGATCCTTTAATGCGTGTGTTGTTTCCATGTTTGCTGGTTTTAATATTCTCTTAAATTCTTTCCACTCTTTAGACTCCCTACTCACAGCGTGATGAATACTCAACGCCTTCCCTATTGAAGAAAAAGGAAATGAGGTGGTTGTAGGTATTATGGGTTGCGTTCATCATTTCAAACATCAAATCGAAATATCTGAGGGAGTCTCGAACAGCCCCCTTCGTTTCCCATAAACACCTGGGACTGATGAGAAAAAAAAAGGGGGAGCTGTGGCCGGTTTACTAATGTCGCGAGCTTCCCACCGTAAAAAAAAAAAAAGAAAGTGAAAAGGAGGAAACGGGAGCCCTGAAATTGTGCTTTCACTTTAGACTCATTCCCGAACAGGCGAACATCACTTTTCCGCTTTTCATTACGCATGCACCTCAAGCGGCGAAGCCCAAATCATCGAAGTGACTAGTGAAGTAAGGGGATGAGCACTTCTCGATATTCACCTGAATGTCTTGAGAGAATGTTAGCCGTTGCAAGGGCCACCTATCCATACAAAACTAAAGCAAACCCCACAAAACTGACTTCTCCCGAGTAAAAAAAAAAATGAGAAAAAAAACTTGAAACCTTAAAGTTACAGAGCCATTCTTCAGAAACCAATTAGGAAACCATTGTAATCACATCTCTATCCCCCGGGAGGCGTACCCACTCAAAATCATCTTCCATAACACATCAAAATACAGTGGAAGTGCAAACTGTATTGATGCCCAAGAGAAACGCATACACATACAGAGAGAAAGAGAGTATATGCCTGGAAATCCTCAAGTACTTCTACGCTGCACGCTTGCACCTGGGCTTGCTGAGGTCATTGCTACCAGACGCCTCTTGGCTCTTTTGCCCATCATCATTAGTATTCGTCATGCCAGCCGGGCCGAAGCCTGAGAGTCGAGTTCATTGAATACAATACCATTTTGTACTCATAAGTTACAAGCAAAACAAATGTGGGCCAAGCGCCCAAGCTACTACCATAGAACTAGACGGAAGCTGAAATATATGCAGAGACACAGAACATCAAAGCCACAAGGAGAAAGGGTAAATTGCCACCCAGACGTACAGATGGAAAAAGGGACGAAAAGAAAAGGAAGAAAACAGCGAAAAGTAAAAACAAAGCTAAAGTACGGAAAGAAGCAGAAGACCCGCGTGCTACAACCCACTGCACCATAAAAAACTAAGGCGTTTACCTAAATTTGTGAAGAGTTGTGTTTCCATTGCACAGGAACACAGGAAAAAAGCAGTGCACTATGTATCCTCAAAAACAGGAGCGTCTTTTTGTTTTCTTTCTCTCCCACTGTTACCTTAATTCGTCTTTGCCACTGCAATGATGATTTTCCTTTCATCATCCTCGTATTTTCTCTAGTCTTCAGGTCCCCATTTCACAGAAGGGACTAAGAAATGAGAAATATAGTTAGCTCATTCCCCATTTAATTTGTATAACTTCCGACCAAGCTCCTTATTGCGCGCATCCATGCGGGACTGCGCTTTGTACTGTTGCATAGGCCTGTACTCCATAAACTGCATCCCAAAGTCACCTTGCCCTTTTGTGAGCCGTCGAAGATCAGAAATAAAGCCAAACATAGTGTCCAGCGCCGTCTCTCCACGAATCACCGCGTCTACACCATTGACAACAGTTTCAGTAACAATACCCTCACGTTTTGCAAACTCCGTGGACACATCCGTCATGCAGTGGGATGGAACTGTAATCTCGACCTCCATGTAGGGTTCCACAAGAGTAGGCTTTAGCTGCGGAAGCATTGTTTCCCAGAGCTCCTGTGTTGCGTTCTTGAAGGCCATATCCGTTGAGTCTACCTCATGCATGGCACCCCCACTAAGGTGAAAATGCACACCCCAAACTGGTGCTGCCATCAATTCTCCCTTCAGAAAAATCTTGCGTTCAAGCTGCTTGACGACAGACTTCTGAAGAGCCTCGCGAATGTCACCGTTAGAGCACTTGACAGTAACCTTATTCTTCACGCCCTGTTCCAATGACATATCGATTGGAAGGATATCAATATAACCCTTTAGATGTGCCCACTGGCCCGCACCTCCACTCTGACGTTTGTAAACAAAGTCAAACTCCTTCCGTTCTGTTATAACTTCCCGATAGTTAACTGTTGGCTTACCAAGCTCAACCTCCAGAGCGTATTCACGCTTGAGACGTTCAATATAAATGTCAAGGTGCAATTCTCCCATACCCTCCACAATATCCTCATTTGTTTCGGGATTGCGATAGAAGGTAAATGTTGGGTCCTCACGCATAAATGCGGACATACGTTCACGCAGTCTACTCGCATCGCGATCATTTTTTACCTTCACAGCGGCAGAAATGACACGAGGGGGAACGTACATGTCCTCACATGAGATTAGTGCACCAGACTGTGGGCCAGCCTTCATAATTGTATCCCCTGATGTCGCATTTATCTCACCCTGAATGGCACAAATGTCTCCCGCCCTTACTTCATCTACCTGCTCAGCAGAATCGGCGTGCATTCGGACGATTTTGTGGGGTAAAAACGTCTTACCGCTACGAGCATTCATGAGGTGCTCCTTTCGCATTTTTCCTTGATAAACACGGACATAGTTTGAAAGTCCTGTCTTCTTTGTTTCCTCTAGCTTAAACACCAGGGCGACAAGTGGTTTTTCGTCGTCAGTGTCCAAGTCAACACTATCACCCTTTACATTTGAGACATTCCCCTCGTCATCCTTAACCTTCTTAACTAAATAGCCGGTATTGCGTCTTTCCAAAGGAGATGGAAGGTAGCGGCATATCGCGTCGAGGAGAAGCTGCACACCCTTGTTTCGATATGCGGAACCCATAAGTACAGGGAGAAACTTGCAGGAAGTTGTAGCGCGACGAATAGCATCATGAATCTGTTCGTTGGAGGGTTCTGTATCGTTCAGAAACAACTCTTCCATTCCACTATCGCACTCCGCCAGCCTCGTAATCAGTTCTTTTCGTGCATCGTCTACATCTTCCTTGATGTAGGCAGGGACATCTTCAAACCGGATTTTTTCACCATTTGCACCATCGAAATACACGGCACGACGCTCGATTATATCGACAACACCTTCAAAGTCTTGTGCCGTCCCCATGTTCAGTTGAACGAAGGCAGCGTTTACACCTAGGCGTTCCCTAGCCATCTGAAGTGCACGACGAGGATTGGCGTTATCACGGTCAAGCTTATTAATAAAACAGATACGCGGTACCTTGTATCGTCTTATTTGACGATCTACCGTTAGTGTTTGGCTTTGAACACCACCCACGGCACACATTAGCATGATAGCCCCGTCAAGAACTCTGAGTGCTCGCTCAACCTCAATTGTAAAATCAACGTGTCCAGGTGTATCTATAACGTTTATAAAATGTTCCTTCCACTTACAATGCGTTGCTGCAGAGCGGATTGTGATACCCCTTTCTTTTTCAAGCTCCATCGAGTCCATAGTCGCCCCAACATCAGTTCCTCCCTTTACTTCGTGAATTTTCGCAATACGACCACTGTAAAAAAGAATGCGCTCTGTCAACGTTGTTTTACCACTATCGATATGAGCACTGATGCCAATATTGCGAAACTTATCGACGTTTTTAATAAATTGAGGAGTTGCGAACCGCAGGCCAGTAGCTTGACGCAAAGCGACCGCAGCCAACCGTCTTCTCATGGCTGTTATTGCTGAAAAATATGCGTTGACTCGAGATGGAAGTAAAGAGCGTCAATACTGATTACAAGAAAACAAACTGGAAAACAACAGAGCAAAATAAAAACCACTCCCCACCCCCCAAACACACACACGCATGCACGCACAGACAAGGGGAAAAAAAAAGAGAAACTGTGCTACATTGAAGATCTGACATATGCAAGATTTTTCGCTTTTCAGAAGAATCCTCCTAGTGAAGATTGTATGGATATCAGACACAAGTACATGACAAAAAGAGCAACTATGAATACCAAATGGAGTTAGGCATACAAGTGAATCTGGTAAATGAAGGTAAAACAAGAAGTCAAAGGAAGCAGAGATAAATAACATTTCTTTGCTTTTCGAAAAAAAGCAATGCATCCCCTTATCGGATAACAAATAGTTCCACCATGAGAGACAGGGAAAAAAAATGTTTTTTGTTCTTTAATTGTCATCTGGCGCGTAACGCATTGTGTGAAGCTTCGCGGCAAGAGCATCATGCTCGGCTCGGAGCTTCTCTAAATCAGGGTAGTCACTTTCATCCCCAGAATCCTGCCAGCCAGTTTGTGTGTTTTGAAATTTTGAGATATCGTCCTCGAGTTCTCGAATTTTCTTGTCCTTGGCAGCAATTGCAGCCTTTAGCGCCCGTGGATCATGAGCTTGTGAAGGCAAAATAATATTGCCGAGCTTCGCCTTCAGATGGGCTTCCTTACGGAGCGTGGCATTCATTGATTCCATCTCCGCATCCTTCGTTTCCTTTAGCCTTCTGATTTCTTCCTTTACTGCTCTGTTCTTTTCCTCAGCTGTATGCCGCATCTCGGTTTGCTTCTTGGCAATATGGCCTACCTCTCGTACCTTCGGCATCTGATGAATCTTGATGTTCCGAAGGCCTTCTGTTTCGTTGCGCAGCTGAGCTCTTTTGGCCTGTAGAGAGTTAAACTCGTGAATTACTTCCGCAGCACTGAAATCGTACAGCAGTAAACGATTTTGGATTTCTTCGATTTCCCCCCTTAAAATGTTATTCCGTCGTTCAAGCAAGAAGGTACTTTCCTCATTTCCCATGCTGGAATCATTCATTTCGTTGCGTGTATGACCTTCATTTGATATTTTGCTCAAAAACTGTCGCAACTTACGGTTTTCTTCAAGAGCAGCGATAGCAAGTCTTTCTTCCTCCTTAGACAATGTAGACATCTTGCTATCTTCTAGACGAGGTGAAAGTGAGCAGGTAAAATTTTTTAAAGAAGGGGGAAGGGATAAAAGAACAAAGAACATTTTGCTCTTCAGAACTCCCAACTTCCTCTACACCAATGTAGCTATCTATCCTCATATATATAAAGTTCACTGAAAAAAAGGTAAGCCCCACCTTTACCAACTTCACGCACCAGCAGAGATCTGTTGATAAGTGAAAATACAAGAGACTTCTAATGAGAAGGCGAGGCTGAAAAAGAGTGAGGAAATCTAGAAGATGATGGTAAGGAAAGAAAAAAAAAACTCTTATCTCACCAAATAAAACCGAATATCTGGGGTTGTTGCGCATCTAAAGTTTAACATCTCTAAACCATGGATGCTGCAGCGCTGCCTTGGCAGAAATTCGTTCGGCAGGGTTGTATTTCAACATCTGGGATAGAAGATCAATCCCTTCACTGTCTAGTTGTGGAACCACCTGTCCGAGAGGCTTTCGAGGCCAGCGGGGAAAGACGTCTCGATAATCGGGGAGGGATGAAACACCTGGCCAGGATCCTTCCACATCCTTTGGTGTGCCAAGAGTTTGGAATATTTCAAAGAGTTGACCAATTTCACTGTCACCACGGAAAATCACCTTACCTCGAGCCAGTTCAGCAAAAATGCATCCAACACTCCACATATCTACCACTGGAGTGTAGTGTTTTTCACCAAGAAGAATTTCGGGAGCCCGATACCAAAGTGTAATAACCTCGTGGGTGTAAGTGTGCATTGGGACTTGAAAGGAACGAGCCAATCCAAAATCTGCAAGTTTGAGAACATTGTTTGCGGTGATGAGTATGTTGGCTGGTTTAAGGTCACGGTGGACGATCCGGTGTCGGTGACAAAAGAAAAGTCCGTCAAGTAGCTGGTAGATGAGTTTTTTCAACGTCATGCCTGTGAAAGCTCCACCTCTTTTCTCAAGTGCTTTTTTAAGATCCTGATCCACGTACTCGAAAATCAAATAAAGTTTCCCATCTGTGCATATCACATCCAGCAAGTTGACGATATTGGGGTGATGGACCTCCTGTAATATAGAGACCTCTCGAAGAGCCGTTTGGGGAATTCCTTCTTCAGTATGATCCAGTCTCACTTTCTTCAACGCAACAATCTGACCAGTGACTTTGTCAACTGCACGGTATACAACGCCATATGTTCCCTCACCAAGTATATCCATGCGGTTATATCGATCAAACTGCTCTCTGGTACTGGAAGGAAGGGGCCGACCAGTTGTTGTCCCCATAGTAGTCATTCTGTGCAGTCCTCAGTCTACATACCAAAGGAAAAGATAATAAATAAGATAAGGGGGAAAGGGAAAGAGTGTAAATTGAGAAACGTAAGTTCAGAAAAAAAGGAATAAAGCAATTATATCATACTGGCCGCCAGAAGCAAGATAAATGACTAAATTGGTTCTCCTTCCATCTATATCTGAAAGGACCAAAATAGTAAAAACCGACGTTACAAAAAAAGAGAAAAAAGCTCTTAGAATTTTTGTTCTTGGGTTCGATTGCCTGCTACCCTGGAAAAGAGAGAGAAAAAGATGCCTATAACCTCTTTTTGTGTGAAAAGGACAATACAGTTCTTTTTTTCTTCTCATGAATTTAAAAGCCTTTCGATGGCAAAGTCAAGATTACCCTGTGACTGCTGGAGAGCAGCAATATTGGCTTCCTCGTTTGGAAATCCCATTTCTCTTAGTTGTTGAAGTTGAGATTGGTAGACCACGCGAGGATTTCCTTGGGGCTGGGGAAAGTGCATTTCTTGAAACGGGCCTGCCGATTGGGGGTTCAGCTGACCAAATGATGGAGTGCCTTGAGCCGGAGAAGTACCACTCATCAATTGCATCATTTGCTGCATCATTACTGGATTATTCATTAGCCTCATAGTCTGCTGCAAAATATTCGGATTGCTCAAAAGCTGTTGCATTGCCATATCGTTGTTGCCTGTTGGGTTTTGAGAGTACTGTTGCATCATTTGCTGCAAAAATTGTGGGTTTCTCATGGTGTCCTGAACCATATTGGAAAACATCGGGTTCTGCATCATCTGTGCCACGATTTCCGGAGACATGGGCCACCCCACTCCGGTGTTTGCAAAGTTGTTAGGAATGGATCCACCTGTAACTGGAGGGTTTCCAGCTAAAGCCATGTATGGGTTGGCACTTACAGAACTTGTTGCTGAGTTTATATTTGCCTCTGACTGTTCTGCCGTCGTCTCCGTTACTTGAGGTGACGTCGACGCTGGGGCCGAGTTCTTGGGTTTATTACCACGAACGACATGAACGGCTTGCCCGTGTTCCATGCCAACGGCAGAAAGAACATCAGCATCTTTCAGAACCCGACCACGCAGCACAACACGCTGTTCATTGGCAGGTATGTTAATGGCATCGGCAACAATTTCTTTAAACCTGGCGACACTTATACCCAAATCGGGAATGTCTACAGTTTTCTGCGTACCGTTTGATAGCTTAACGGTGACACTCATTGAAATAGTGCTAGAAAGGTAAGAATAAAAGAAAGTCAATGAGCTGTGTGTCACTAGCTATTCCCTTACTCTCTATATTTCTAATATATATATATATATATATATATAGAGAGAGAGAGAGAGAAAGAAAGAGAGAGAGAGAAAGGCTGAAGAGGAAACACGAGGAGCTAAAGGTTTAAGAGCAATACAAATAAAGAAGAGAGAAATTTACTGGTGCACCAAGTGTGTTCAGTTGTTGACAAAGGAGAAGCCCACCATTCCAAACATTGAAAAAAATGCGTAAAATATAGGGGAATTGAACCCTCTTTCTTGTTGTATATATCATTGAATCTCCTTGAGTATCGTATTGTGAAAGAAAGCATGTAAAAACTTGATATCACTAATTGTAACAACTTCAGCACTGCCATTAGACCTATGCTGCCCAAATAAAACTGATTCATAAATACGTAGAAACTCCTCTGTTTGGGCTGAGGGCAGAACACTTTCTACACACGAAAGACAAGAACGCATTGACATGAGATTAGCTGAATCACCGTACTGCTTGCAAAAAATTTTCCTAACCTCAGCGAGCATAGAAATGCAATCGGCTCTAGCATCCCGACCATTCGCAACAACTGCGGGCAGGACAGGAGGGGGCAAGTCAATATTTTTGTTTTCATCCAGGACAATTCCAGCTTCGACAATCTTCCTAGAAATATGTCCCGTCGATTTACTCAAGAAAAGAGCCCCATCAAATCTTACCTGATTTTCACCTCGCCAAAGTCTCCGGGCCCTGTGCGTTGTGCGGTAAAGGAGTTGTACCACTGTAAAGACGGCAAGCGCAACAGCAGCTGCAAGGGAAACCACCACCTGCGCATTAAGCAGCTGGGTGTTTGGCTTGGTGATGATCTCGGCGTGCGGCGTCTCACCGGCAGACGATTGCATGCTCATAAAGAAAAATGGGTATGCCTTAAAGAGATTAAACCTATGTCGCAGACCGAAAAAAAAAGGCAAAATGGGTGAGAAGCAAGTTTGGGGATTCCAAGACAGCGGCAAAGGCGAATGGGATAACCCAACAGAGGGAAAATTGTTAAAAGAGCGGGGCCCGCGCAGCCCCAGGTGGGATCCATGGGGGCTTGGTCTCGGGGCGCCCCCCTAGGCGGCCACGGGGCTGGCCCGCATCCAAGAACCTCCTTTTCTTTCAAGCTGCAAATGTTTTCTTGTTTTTCCCTGCTTTGCCAAGTTGCCCGCTGTTGTTTACTTTATTTTTTTTTATCGAAGTGAAGTTTTTGAGACATGGCTGGGCTGCGCGATCTGCCGCTCTTTGCCGTCCAGGAGGCTACAGGTTTTTTTGTGACAGTAGAAGCGGCAGACGGTTCTACATACAAAGGGAAGCTCACTCGCATGGATCCGCTTCATGGGGATGTTGAGCTCAGCGACGTCCGCTGCCAACGGCGTGATTCGTCTCTTTCTGTCGAGGGCCGTGTATACCTCAAGGGCTCCGATGTTCGTCTGGTGCATCTTCCTTCGGATTTGAAGAGGGCATCCTTTCTAGAGTGGAATAATACTAGCGTTCAGAAAGACCTTAAGAACAATTTGAGGCCACGAATTACAAGGACACGGGAAGGGAAAAGGACGAAAGCAACTAAGTCTAAACAAACAAAGCAGCAAAAACTAAAGAGACTGTTGTAGTTTTTTTTTCCAAGTCTTTCAGTATACTTTGGTTTTAACCGATTTTTTGTTTTTCTCTGTTTATTTGCCTGTATCTTTTTCCCTTTTTAAAAAAATTATTCCTGTGAGAGGCTTTTTTTTTACTCTTCATTCTCTACACAATTTTTGCTCGTTGAAAAATGAAAAAGAGGACATACACCTTCGTTTTTTGGTAAGGTTTTTCTCTTTCTTTTAGATTGAAGAAAAGGTGTTCTTTATACTAGGAGGAAAGCTAATAATTACAGTATCAGTATTATTTATACAATTATCCTTTCCAGAAAGGGTGGAAAATCAAGGTGTAACAAGGTGCACATGGCTGAGGAGAAACTAAAGGTTGCTACAGATGCTAAGGTGATTGTAGCAAAAAAATACACTGGTGAGTACTATGTATTGGGAATGATGGGTGATAAGAAGACCTTTGCCAAGGAGCACTCACACGCTCGTCAAAAAAAGCACAATGTGAGTGAGTTTTGCATTGGTGATGTAATTGGACGTGGTGCTTTTGCTGAAGTTTACCAGTGCTGGAGACACGAGGAGCCGAATGTCATTTACGCAATGAAGAAAATACGCAAGGATTTGATTGTGCAGCGAGAACAATCCCTTAATATACACACGGAGCGCGACCTTCTTTCGGATGCCAAGTTGCGGCTAAAGCAGGTAAGCTCTCCCTGGATTACGGACCTTGTTGTGGCCTTTCAAGATTCAAGTTATCTATATATAGTGACCGAGTATTGCTCTGGTGGGGATATGATATCTTGGCTTATTCGACATGATGTTTTTCCGGAGGATGTTGCCAGATTTTATGTGGTGGAGCTCGTTTTGGCACTGAACTCGCTGCACAAAATGGGATATGTTCACAGGGATGTTAAACCCGACAACATTCTTATTGATCGTGATGGCCACATCAAGCTTGCGGACTTTGGTTTGTCAAAGAAAGATCCAAGGTGGCTTGAGGAACTCTGCCAATCAAACATTGGTGAAACTGCAGAGGTTATAGATGTAACAAAACTATTTAAGGATAAAAGTGAAAGAAGAGCACTTTTCTTTTCGACAGTTGGTTCTCCGGCGTATATTGCTCCCGAAGTTCTTCTTGGGCGAGGCTACACCTATTCTTGTGATTGGTGGAGTGTTGGGATAATTCTTTATGAAATGCTTTGTGGATATCCACCGTTTTTTAATGATAGTCGTGGTGGAGTCGCCCAAAAAATTGTCCATTTTAAAAAATATTTAGAATTTCCTCGAGCGTCAGAAGCATTGTCTTCTGAAGCTGTTGATTTAGTTTCCCATCTAATTGCTGACCCTGAGGAACGTTATGGTTTTGAAGATATTTTGCGGCATCCGTTCTTTAATGGCGTTCCTGTGACTGATAGTATTCGTCATGAGAAGGCACCGTTTGCTGTGGAGTTAGCTTGTCCAACAGATCGACAGTACTTTGAACCAGCACCCTCTAATGCTGCTATCCAAAAGCAACCTCTTGTAGCTGTGTCTAGAGAGGACCAGGCTGTTTTTGTTGGTTTTACATCCAAATTGAGCTGCGGAGGAGGTTCCACGACACTTTCCAGAACTTTTGGTAGATTTCATGAGCTTCAGGATTTTTCGGAGGATGATTAGCATTTTAACAATCTTCTCTCCGAGTGCTGAACGAGATGTGCGCATAAAATCTAATTTTTGTTTTTCATTGCTTTCCACATTATTGCTTTTTTTTTTTTGCCCGTTGTTAGAAATGTTTTTCAGGTACTCTCGTCTATCGCGTGGCAGGTCAAGTGAAAACATATGGTGCCTTATTTCCTATGTTCGAACGTGATTATACTTGTTTATATATATATATATCGTCTGTTTGTGTCTATTTAAATATATGCTTGTGCTTTTTTTTTCCCCCGCTAGTGATCCTTGATCTGATATTAAAGAATAGAAAATGGGTGATACGCTCTCTAAACCCGTGACCGAAAAGCACACCAGCACGTTTGAGACGTCACACATCCGTGTTGGATGCTGTGGAATGCAGGGATGGCGCAAAACAATGGAGGATGCTCATATAGCTCAACTGAACCTTGACGGGAACAAACAGCATGCATTTTTTGGTGTATTTGACGGGCACAATGGACACAAGGTAGCCAAATATTGTAGTGGGCACCTTCTTGATGAACTTATGGCTACTTCCGAGTATCGTGAAGGACTATATGATGAAGCTTTCAAGAAGGCGTTCAAGTCCTTAGATTTAAAGCTGTCTGAGATGCCCACTCTCCGATCTGAGGGAGGAACTGCTGTGATTGCTGTATTGTTGGCAAAAGGTGAAATTGTGTGCGCCAATGCTGGAGATAGCAGAGCAGTTTTGTGCCGTGGTACCACTGCCATCCCTCTAAGCACTGATCACAAGCCTGATATTAGTACCGAGAAAGAAAGAATAGAGAAAGCTGGTGGAACGGTTCAGTGTCAACGTGTGAATGGTACCCTTGCACTGAGCCGAGCAGTAGGCGATTTTGATTTTAAGGAGAGTGCAGATCTTCCTTGGTATGAGCAGATGGTTACGGCTCTACCAGATGTCAAAAGGATTAAGTGGGTTCCCGACGATGCATTTATTGTTATTGCCTGTGATGGTGTGTGGGATGTTCTTTCGAATGACGAATGCTGTGAGGTCGTCAGGAAAGGACTCCAAGAAACAGATGGCGATATTGGACTGGTGTGCGAGATGGTGTTGGACAAATGTTTGGCACCACGGGCACAGGGGGTTGGTTGTGACAATATGACCATTATTATAGCTCAATTTAAACCCTCCTTTTTTTACCAGGTATGAATCTCTGATGTCATGGTGAACTTTTGCGTAATGGAGGAATTTCTTAGTGTTTGCCTCTATCATGCTTTCTGCTTTTTTTTTTTGTCAATGTTGTTTTTAGCCGCCATACACACGCACACACACAATCCCTCTTCCTTTTTTATATAAAAAAAAATAACACACCTAAAATTTTTTTACAATTATGGTGTGTTTTTCAAAGAATTTCTTCCCTGTATATTTTGATTTTCATATCTTATTGTGTGTTTTTTTTTTAATGTAAAGATACCTTTTCCTATTCCCTGTAATTGCTTTCTTACGTCTTGTTCTTCACATCTTTCTCCTTGTTTTTCCTTTTTTCCCCATTTATGAAATCGGATGTCTTACTTCTGATGTTGTCGCCGTCTCGAATATTTCATTCATAAAGAATTTTTTCCTGCTACTGTTTCAGTTGTTCTTTATTTGAGTTATTCTCGTTATTGAACAGAATGACGTCATGTTGTGTGAGTGAGTCACTGGATGAACTTCGGCTTGTTGCGGACATTCTTGATACGTTGTCCAACACCGAACATCGGCTGCGCGCAGATGAGGTTATTCCCCTGACTAATAGAATCCGTCGTGCTGTGGAAACTGTTGCAAAGTCATATATTGAAAACAAAACACAGGCACCGAAAGAGTCTGGCGAGAAAGATCGTTGTAGACGTGCTGACGGATTCCCTGATTTGTCTCAACAAGCGAGACAACCGCAAGACCAACAACGCATGAATGTCGCAAAAAAGCAGGTAGTTAAGAAACCCTCTAGTGTCAGTGCATTTCCAGTTCCCAGAGAACAGTTACCGCGAGGACAACTGGCTGTGTCAAAGGAGGTTTCACGTTGTCTGGCTTGCAGTCTATATAACATTCTCGAAGGCGCGACAAGGTTACTAAAGGCTTCCTTTTCTCATATATTTGTTCGGAAAAAAGATGAAATGGTGTCCATTGCTAATTGCGCGGCAAAGCTTGCCTTTCCTCCTCAGTTGGTCCGCCACCGATGCTTGGGATCCTTAGATGCGGAAGTCTTAGCAAGTGGCATTGCCGTGAATCAGCAGTTCAAAGACGCATCTAGAATTACATCCAGTTTGCTTATTTTTCCAGTTTTTCCCAACGACCCACCTTCTTCATCTGCTGTGGCTGTGATTCATGTGGAAAATAAGTGTCAAGGGGCTCTGGCATTTAACGAGGCCGATGAAGGAGTTCTCCTAACCACAACACAGCTGATTGGTGGATTGATGTCGCGTTTCCCGCAAATGGATTGGGTCACCAGTTTTTATGACCCTGTCACACAGCACATACTAGCCCCTTTTGAACCACGAAAGAAGCTACCCCTGTTTCGTGGGGGAGTCACTCGAGATCAAGCATTTATCACAGAAAATGGTGTTGATGCTGATTTTCTATCAGAAGCTAGTTGTTGGAAGAAAATTGAGGACTTTGAACATCCACTTCTGATACGCCGGGAAGTTCTTCCCCGTCTAGCAGTTCAAAAGAACTTGGCCCAAGGCCTATCAGCAGTTCCCACTCTGCGCGAAGTGGATGCGTATGTCGAAAACATGCATAGTTGTTGGAAACACAGCGTGTCAGGTTATATTGCTCTATCAGAGGAGCAGTGTTCCAACAAAATTGAGCTTAAGATAATGAAGCGGGAATTGACTCTTCTAAAGGGACTTTATGCGGAGGCTGAGGAAAAACTTCGACTGTACCGCCTTCAAGGACGAGATTACGAAGATGAATATCGTAATATCAAGGGCGAACTAGATGCCTATGTGCGGAGGCGTGACAAAATGGATGATGTCTAAGAAGGAGTCTGCTTTGCACATGCATTTGAGGGGGAATGTCTCTTTCAGGGAAGATGCCTTCCTGGGTTTGTTTTGTAACTGCCCTCTATTTTGCTTGGTTGTGGAATGCTTGCGGTGCTTCTTAAAATCCTTTACAGTTCTTCAAATGTTATGTGTGTGGTGTACTTTTTTTCCCCTTTCTTTCTCAACATCTGGCGGGTTTCAATCGCCAGAAAGTGCTAATTACATAACGCGGGTTATTCGGTTGCTCATGTACCCCCTTCCTCACCAGGTGCTCCTGGGTGACCATGTACATTAGAGTGAGCGCTTTATTGGTTTACTGGGTGTGCCGAGCCTACACCACGCGCAGTGTTGCACCTCATGTGCATTCCTTCAAATTTGTCCCTTTCTGAAAAGTGGAGGTGCGCCAAGAAAAGAAGAGAAGGGGTGCTGGTGGGGAGAAGAACTCGATTGAAGAGGAGCATAATGTATTTCTAACTTCTTTTCTTTTTTTGTTCTCATTTTAGGATTTCAGGAAAAAAAAAAAGAGAAACGGGAGAAAGTAGCTTTTTAGACTTGGATGCAGCTTAGGGGTGGAGATGAGAATCTGTCTATCACCTCCTCGGGAACGGGGGTGCCTTACGTACCAACCAATGTGATAGTGAAACAGATAGCTTCGCTAATTCCCTTTTCAGAGAATCAGGTTTTTGATCTTGTAGAGCGTTATGATAAGGACAATAAGGGAGGGTTGTCTGAGGCGGAGTGGATTCAGTTTTGTGAGGATCACAAAACGCGTTTTGCCTCCTTGGGGGGTGTTGAGTCGAATTTTTATCGTTTTGAAGGATATTTTCTTCTTACCACAGTCAAACAACCAAGTCACTCTCAAGGCTTCGCTCAAAATGTTGTTCATTTTTTGGAAGGTTTTGCGGCGGGTGGGATTGCCGGGGCTATTAGCAAGACAGTTATTGCTCCGGGTGATAGGGTGAAGATTATATTCCAGGTCGAGTCGTCCCGAAGCTTTAGCTTATTCAATGCGGTTCAATTAGGTGTGGACACAGTGCGTAAGCACGGCATTTTAGGCCTCTGGATAGGAAATGGTGCGATGATGATGCGTGTCGTGCCCTACGCTGCAATCACTTTTGCATCTTTTGACCACTACCACCGTGCCCTCAACTGGTTTGTAAATGTCAAGCAGGCTGATGGTACTGAAGATGAGGGCGTTGTGGTGACTCTCCGTTTTTTGAGCGGATCTCTTGCTGGCGCAACAGCAACTCTCTGTACATACCCTCTGGACTTGATGCGGGCACGACTAGCGGCTGTTAGTTGCACGGAAAAAAATCTCCCTAGCTACCGCGTTGCCTACTTGACCCTTCTGAAGACACATGGTTGGAGATCGCTTTATTTTGGTTTAGTTCCCACAATGATCGGTATTGTGCCGTATGCTGGTTGCAGTTTTGCTGTGTTTGAAACGTTAAAAGAATATATTATTCAATGGCGTGATCTTCCATCAGAAAAGGGGATGAAGGTACACGAACGGCTAATAGCTGGTGCGTTTGCTGGACTTGTTGCTCAGTCTGCTACGTACCCGTTAGACATTGTTCGTCGACGTATGCAGGTGACACCAGGTCGTTACCATGGTGTTTTCCATGCACTCTGGAAAATATATAGGGAGGAGGGCCTACTCCAAGGCTGGTACAAGGGTCTTCAAATGAACTGGATTAAGGGTCCGATAGCCGTTGCCACTAGTTTTACTGTCAACGACATTGTTAAACGGCGTATGCAGGAATATTATGAAAAAGCTGCGCAATATTCTCACAGAGAAAATCTAGTGTCACTGCCTGAGGCATTTGCATGTGGTGGCTTCGCTGCTGGGGCGGCAAAATTCTGGACTGTGCCGTTTGATCGTCTTAAGATTATGTATCAAGTGGGCATGTCTGTGTCGGATCGACATACATTCGGCCGTCAAGGTTTTGCTTTGATGAGTGACATGCTGCTTGAGAGCCCCAACATGTGGCAAAATAGTGGAATCACGATGATGAGGGTCGTTCCGTATGGTGCTATCACCTATTGTTTATTTGATATCCTCCAAACAGCATCAGAGCGACTTTTGTATTCACCAACTCCCACTCCAATCACCAATTTTGTCGCCGGTGGGTCAGCAGCAGCTCTTTCAACAGCCATCGTTTATCCTCTTGACTTGGTGCGTGCGAAGGCTGCTACAAATATGCTTCCATACCATTTTGAATCATACTACTGGTTACTTTGTGATATGGCCCGACAGCGGGGTATGCGCTCCCTGTGGGAGGGATGTTCCCTCGCCATCATGGGTATTGGTCCTCTTGCTGGTATTGGTTTTGCAACATACGAGTTTCTAAAGCAGCATTATCACTGCGATACTTTTGGTCAACGACTACTTGCGGGCATGCTTTCCGGTGCTGCCGGTCAGATCGCAACTTATCCTCTTAATGTGGCTAAGCGTCAGCGGCAAGTGGAACAACTTCTTTACTCTGGCATTGGCGACCTCAAGAACATATTCATGAAGCCTGGATTCTACGCTTCCTTCTATCGAAAGATGCCATTCGGCTGGTCAATCGGGGCGATGACATTTGGGATCTCTTTTGCTGTTAATGATGTCTGCCGTGATTGGGTCATCAAGGCGAGGAAAGACATTTTGCACGATCTCGTGTTTACCAATACGGCAAGATAACAAAATGTCTGGATAGTAGATTCTCATTGCTGTGGAAACACTTTGGCTGTTTCGATTGAACCACATGGGATGAGCGAAAAGGATGGCTAAGGAGGTAGGTGGATAGAGGGGGGAACGCTAAACCGGAATAAAGTCTTGAGAGAAGGATATGGAGAAGACTTCTCTTAGTTTTGTTGATCACTTTTCCGATTCTTTGGGTTTTCCTTTGATGCTTGCCCACGGCTCTGATTATATGTTCTCTCTCTCTCTGCCCTCCTACCCTCCTTTCCCTTAGACTTTTTCTGTTTCTCAGTTCTTGTGTTTGTCCATCTGCAGTATTGCTGTTGCTGCTCTTTCTTTTGCCGGTCCTGCATGTGAAGCAGGAGTGCCGTTTTGCGTCGTTTTGAACAATATGAAAGGCATATGTGACTTCCTCCTAAATTTGTTTTTTTTTTTCGCTGTGTGAGAAAGCCATGCGCTGCATAATATACAGAGCTGACAGGGTGCTTAAAAAGCTGTGCATTTGCATAGTCACTGTAGACAGGTTGCTCTTTGGCCTCAATTCCCCCCCCTCCCCCCCCCCCCCCACACATTCGTGATATGGATGATGTGATGGAGAATTATTATTAATTCTCAGTTTTCGTTATCTCTTTCTTGTATTTGTGGTTTATAAATGGAGTCCTGGCGGGTCCATATGTAATGGACGAAAATGGCTGGAAAGAGGGTATAAACGGCCAACTCTCGCCGTAAGAGTAAGATTTGTACTATCACTAGCGTCTTGTTGTTGCTGCGGTTCTGAAGTGTTTTATGTGACAATGAGCTCAACGTTTAACACGTCTGAGCAATGTGTATGCATCGCGAGTGCAGTATCACTGTCGATGGAGCCCACTGTATGATTGTTTTGTATAACGTTTTTTTTCCGCTTTTTTATGGTGGATCGGTGAGGTGTTTGTAAGGCACGAAATATAAACCATGAACTTTGATTTTTTACCTATAATTAATATACATTAATAAATATAAGTATATATATATATATATATTCAGATATGTATTTCGCTACCTCCTCTTTTTTTTTTTTGTTTCTGTTGGTGTTGTCGCTTTTTCTTTTCACAACTATTTCCCACGAGGATTGGTGGAATCGTTGCGACACGGTGACGCCCATAGTTATTTAGTAAGGCTCCTTTAAAGCGATACGCAACTTTTTTTTGTATATATATATATATAAGGGTGCACAGTACTGCTGTGTTATATTGTATTGCATAAAAGCGCAAGATATCATACATAGTAAGCAGCAGGGGATACCACCTTGTTCTTGGCAGATGGTAAGATCGGCGGAGGATGAACTCAAGGGGAGTTCTTTGACCCATTGTGAGCTTCGTGAGATGGGAAACAAGGCCTTCAAGGATGGCGCCTTTGATAAGGCCATTAAGCTTTATTCAGAGGCTATTGCGTGCAACCCGAATGAGGCAGTCTTGTTCTCAAACCGAAGCGCAGCGTACATCAAAAAGAAGGCCTTTTTGGAGGCAATGCGTGATGCGGAGTCAGCAATCGCCATAGACAAACTTTTTCCCAAGGCGTATTCCCGTCTTCACAACGCGCTGTGTAACTTGGGCCGCTTTGCGGAAGCTGCCCAGAAGCTAAAACAAGGTATTGCTGATCTAGAGAGTTGCAAGGAATCGAAGGAGGATATTACTCATCTTCAGGAGCTTTATAAAAGCGCGGAGGACGGACGAAGGGCAGTTGAGATAGGACGACGTTTTCTAGATGAGGGCAATTTGCTCGCAGCAGAGCAGGCGCTGGCGGCAACGGCCCGTGCCTTCCCCGAATGCGCTTCTGTCGCCTTCATGTTTGGGGAGTCTTATGCTGCGCATCGACCGGATGAGGTGACCCGATCGCTTCTCGCATTTGCTCAGTCTCACGAGAGTGATCCTGTATATCTGTACGTGCGGGCCCTAGGAAATTACCACCGTGGCCAGGATGGTTTCAAGACCGCCCAGGCTCTTCTGCGCCAGGCACTGGAGTTAGACCCAGACAACCAGAAGACCGGTGCACTTTTTAAAAAGCTGAGGGCAATCGAGTTGCACAAGACTAATGGAAATACAGCTTTTTCTGAAAAACGGCACAGAGATGCTGTGAGTGCGTACGCAGCTGCTATCGAGGTGGATCCCACCAATGTGAAAATGGTGGCTACTTTGCGGGGCAACCAGGCTGCAGCGAAGATGGAGTTGAAAGAGTACTCGAGTGCTCTCCTCGATTGTGATTTTGCCATAGATAAAGGTGCGGCTAGTGCGAAGCTTTATGCACGTCGTGGGCGGATTCACGAAGCACTAAATGACTATGAAAACGCTCTTAAAGACATTCAGAAAGCTGCTGAGATGGACAGCTCCTACAATAGTGAGCTTCACCACGTCAAATTGAGCGCAAAAAGGGCGAATCGGAAGAATTATTACAAAATACTTGGCTTGCCACCTAGTGAGAGTGACGATGCTTCTATCAAGCGGGCGTACAAGAAATCTTGCTTGCAGTGGCACCCTGACAAGTGGGCTCATGCAAGCGAGGAAGAGAAAAATCACGCAGAGAAGATGTTTAAAGAGGTGGGTGAGGCCTTCTCTATTCTTTCGGACCCTAGAAAGAAAAGCATGTACGACAATGGGCAGCTGGACAACGCGGTTGAGGGTGGTGGTGGAGGATGTGCAGGCGGTTTTTGCCCTGGATTTTCACAGGGAAATGAGGAGATGCTGAACATGATGAATGCGATGTTCCGCACTGGACTTGGAGGTGACACCTTTGGATTTTCACGTGGTTCTCAACCTCGACATCAAGGTTTTGCTTTCAAGTTTTTCTAGTTCTTACTCTTTTTATTTTCCGTCTTGTTGAGAAGAACCGTGCCGATGTTGGGTGTTTTTTTTTTACGCTGTCACATCCTTTTCTTTCTAGCTCTTCTCTAGATTGAACGTAATTATCTTTCTATTCTGCTAATTCCCCTTTCGTTACGTATATATATATATATATATATATATACATATGTTCGTGTGTTCGTGTTTAAGGAATTAACAAGTCTGTGGGTGAAGGAGGAGGCTGAACCTGACGGGAATAAATGATGTCGAGCTTCATTTTTTTCTTTTAGGAAATGCTCCTTTCATTTGAAAAGAACTGCATCTGGATCACTGGAGGGTGCCATGCTGAGGTGGGGTAAATAGACAAAACAAAACCCTCTTTCTATTCTTGGCTTGCCACATGTCTCCCCTTCCGCCTTTTTCTTTTTTTCGCTCTCGTCTGCTTTAGTAGTACTTTCTAGAGAGGGGAAGAAGCATATTCGTGTACATATATACACATATACCCCCCACCAAAAAAAAAGCTGTATCTGGGTCAGGCATATAACTTATCACCATCCGCTTGTGTCACTCATGCCGCCCCGCTTTCGCATATGCCCCATTTGCCAGCAGGGTTTCGGCACTGCATCTCTAAGCATCCATATTCCACAATGCTACGAAAAGGCATTGAAGCGCTGGCAGCTCAATCCTGTTGGACCAATGCCGGTGATGCCGAGTACGGCTCCTCCGTCTCACAGAGGTCAAAAAAAAGGCCTGACAACTGCGGCATGTGGCACTGGTGCAAATGGTGTGAGATCACTGAATGTTCAGGACAACAAGGTAGCACATGTTCCTGAATATGTGGAGGAGAATATGAATTTGCATCCCTGTTCTCGTTGTGGTCGGAAGTTCTTGTTTGATCGTATTACATATCATGAAAGTGTCTGCAAAGGTGATGTGAAACGCCGGGTATTTCAGAGTAGCAAACAACGCGCTGTTGGTTTGGACGATGATGATGGTGGTACATTTGGCATGTCGTACGGGAAAAAGAAAAAAAATGTGACAAGAATGCCAGCTGCATCTGCGGCTCCTTCTGGTGTGCCGCGTACGCAATGGCGTGAAAAGCACCGTGAGTTTATGGAGGCAATGCGCGCGGCGCGGAGGGCAAAACATGACAGTGAAGCAATGTGGGACAGCCCATCTCCACAGATGTCGTCTGCGAAGCCGGACAACCGACAGCGTGCGCCGCCAGCAGTCATGAGACATCAAAAAGGGATGCAAATGCGACAGGAAAGAAATACTCAAGTATCTAACGCTAATGCCCATTTACCATCATACTCGGGAGGTATCCGTGCGCCGCCCAAACGGCCCTATGGAAATGCGTTTGGTGGTGGCGGTGAGCGTTTCAGCTCCAGAACAGGAGGGGGAGTGGGGGGCGGAGGCAGGATTTTGAATGACAACACGACCAGCCTGGGCATGCTTCAAGCATTTGGAAGGGCGTAAAAATTTTTTTTTGAAGAACAGTCTACGCCTTGCACTTTCCTCTCATTTAGAGGACGCGAAAAAGCCGCGTGTTAGTGTCCCGTGCTACATTTATGATGTCAAAAGAAATCAAAAAAAAAAACCATGAGGGTTTGAAAGGACTTTTGTTGTCCAAAATAGATTTGTTAGTGACGAAATGAGGCTTCTAAATGCCCCTATCCCCCCTTTTCCCCCAGCCCGCTCCCTGCGCGAGGCGGTGAGGGCTGAGTTGAGTTTGTATTTTTAGAACTGACGCCTTTGCGACCAGCTGAATGTTGGAAAAAAATGTAATACTTTATTCCGTCGATCCCTCGGTATGAGATGAACTGCAGGGATAAACCATTTCTCTCGCATGTTCCAAAGGGAGAAATAAAGCGAAACGAAAAAAAAGAAAAAAACGTTATGTCATTACGATTTCGTGTTCAACGAAAGAAAGAAAAAAGGGAACTCATAGCAGCACGCAATCCTTCCGGTGTTAATATTGTTTTGCATCACTCGCATGCTCTTTCTATCCTCCTTTTATTTGCACCGCTTGGTATCTCTCATATGATCATCGTTACTACTCTTCTATGTGTGTAGCAAAGTGTTCTGCTCGGCTTTTTGTTTTCCTTCTGTGGGGCTTCTTTTTCTTTTTTTGCACTTAAGGGGGAGGAGGCTGTGTGGCGGTTTCAAAAGACACCCCCCCCCCCCTTCGTTTCGACTCTTTTCTTTTGTTCTACTTTTCGTCCCCCGTCTTTGGTTCTAAGTTCTTTTCTGTGCACATGTGTTTTTTTCCCTTTTCTTTAATGAACTGCACGGACTCGCTGGCAGCCCCCCACCAACGTAGGCGGAAAGGAAGGAAAACGAAAAAAAAAAACCCAGTCGAGAGAGGCACACGCAAAGAGGAAGGAAGTTTCCCTTCGCTTTTCTTGCTTATTTGATTTTATATACATTTTTGTCCGCCATTCTTGATGCCACATCTTCGTTGCCGTGACTTTTCTTGCGCCAGTCGACGACCTGGAGGCTCTGATTCTGCTTTGCAAAAAAGAAAAAAAAAGGAAAGGGATGTCGGAATGCATCAAACAAGAGCATTCTGCATTTACCAACATGCAAGTAAAGGGAGAGGAATCACCTTTTTTTTGTTTCTCCATGTGTGTGGGGGATGGTATCAACAGCGACATACGCTCCAAATTGCAATACGTACGTGTTTCCACACCTCTACTGTTTCTTCATCTCTTTCTTTCTTCTTGCTCACGTCTTCTTTTCCCTTTACTTAACACATCACCACCACCACCATCATCAATGGGATTATTGGTAAAAGTACTAGTTATATATGCTTCGAAAGACTCCTTTTTCCTTTTTTGCGGCTTCTCGTCTGTTTTTGTCAGGCGGTGGCACGGGTCCCACACCATACCAGGACAAACCATACCCTGTGCAGCCACATAACCTGAACGAGCTCCAGCAGCCTCCGGATGCGTGGCGTAAGAGCCCGTTTATGAGCAAATTAATGGATCAGGCCCTTCCAGTCTACGATGATGTCGTGACCGGTGCTGGTCGTCTCCATTGGCAAGAGCCGGCGAAGGTGTGGCACTTTTTCGAGGCCGATGACACTCTTATTCTGGAGGAGCACGATCGTGAAGAGTGGAACGAACGCCCCTACGTTGCAGTCAATCATTTGTACGAACCACCGATCGGAAGCGAAGAGCGCCCCATTCGTATCGAGGCTGTTGGGAATCCAGGTGATCAACAGATCGTCTTGTGTTTTGGCAACTGCGCACCACATGTGCCACAGTCTACTTACTACATGATGATGAAGGGCTACACAAAGAACAAATGCCCCATGTGTCAGCAGTGGTTTTACATTCACAACCGTCCTTGGTTGGTAATGCACCCCGACTGGACTGATGAGCCTGCCGCGGATGAAGGACCAGCATATACTTTTGCAGAGATTGAATCAGAGTTTGATCGCGACTTTCACGAGTTCGCCGTGTACCTGAACGCTGAGTAAGTGAGCTAGCACAAACGTAGGATGTGAAGACAGAGAAGAAAGAAGAAGTATTTGAGGTAGGCAGGAAGAGGAAAACAATGGTGGGGTGAAGAGAGGGGGGGAATGAGGGTTTTGATAGGTATGTGTTTTAGAAGTGTAGCACGGGAAAGTATGCCCTGGGGAGGGGTGTTCTTTTTTTTCTACATTGCTGATTCTCCCTGTTTTCTTTGTCATCATTTCCAATCTTGGAATTTATCTCATGCGTTTTTGTGGAAAAAGAGACGGAATGATGTTTCATTTTGAAGGGTTTTCTACGCCTCCGTTGTTTCTGCTGCTGATTTTGACGATGGTGGGGTGGTGGTGGTGCATAAAGGGACTTCCTCATCACTGGTTTAAAGGCAAAATGCGTTGTTTGAACTTTTTCTGCGACCATCATTGTCGTCATGATGATCAACGGCGTTATCACCGGCATCCCTTCTCACTCTTTTTTATTTTTTGTTCGCTTTTCTTCTTTCCTTCCCTGAATAATCGCAGGGGGGGGGAGGGGGGGGGGAAGGAATTGGAGATGATTGCCTGTGTACTCATCACGTCATCTCATGTTGGTCAATGTGTGCGTCTCTCTCTTTCTTCTCTCTGTTGCCCGAATTCCTTTTTTCAGAGGCGATTCCCGTTCGTGTGTGTGTGTGTGTGTACGAGGGGGAGAGGGGGATGTCGCTCTACCAGGACAAGATCATGCTTGCTCCAATGGTGCGCGTGGGAAATGTGGGGTTCCGCATCTTCTGTGCTGCTCATGGGGCCGACGTTGTCTTCTCTGAAGAGGTTGTGGCAGCCAAACTCAGACGTTGTTACCGGGAGGTGCGTATATACGATGAAAAAGTAGGACCCATGGTTGAGTTTGTGGCTTACGAACCGTTTAAATGTGGGTACAAACGATGTGTCGTATTCACCACACCGCAACGCACTGCCTCCAACCGGGCGGGGGAGGGAGCACCTGTGGTGTTGCAGCTCGGTGTTTCACGCCCTGAAGAGGGAAGTGCCGCTGCCTTATTGTGCTGCGAGGATGTTGATGGCATAGATGTCAACATGGGATGCCCGAAGAAGTTTAGCGTTGGCTGCGGGATGGGCGCAGCTCTCATGAAGGATGGAGCGAGGGCGGCAGCCATTCTTACTGCGATAAATGATGCTGTGAACACCCCCGCCAGGGTAGCTGAACGCGGCTACCGTATGCCGATAAGCTTCAAAACGCGACTCTTTGAAACGTCGGAGGCAACTGCGCAAATGCTCACATCGATTTTGGAAAAAGTAGATCCTGGTTGCGTTCATGCCATAACCTTACATGCCCGTACTGTGGATCAGTCTTCAGAAACATCACCGCACTACGACCGAGCCGCGGAAACTGTGAAACAGCTTCGTAGTCACCCACTATTTACGAGAATATGTTTTGTCCTTAACGGATCTGTGACATCCCGAGCAGATGGTGTGGTGAAGATGGCACAATATGGTTTTGACGGTGTCCTGATTGCACGCCATGCAATGTGGGATATGTCTGTTTTTTGTTCAAGCCAATTAACTAATAGCTGCGAGGTGTCGTCTAGTGAGCTTTCCCGGGAGCCGCTTGCAGCCACCTCATGGATGAGTTTGTACAGGGACTTTTTACGGTGCTGCGTGAAGTATCGGACACCCTTTATGTACGTCAAGTACCACCTAACGAGGTCTATCCCGTGCATCACTGCAATGAAGCATCTGATGGCAGCTGTTCAGCAAGAAGCCAATTGTTACGAAGACTTGGCGAATATATTTGGGTTTCCTGCAGAGGAGCGGGATCTGATGCGTTGTAAGCTCATGGTGGAGATGGTTTCTAGCATTCCTGAAGAAAGCCATAGCATGGAGAAAGATTCTTGCCCCAATGACGATGCTGCAAACGGTATTTGCAAGCATGGCACGGAGATAGTTGATGGATTGGCTGTGAAAAGACTCAAGACGGAGTGATAGCAATATGCGGGGTTTCCTTTTCTTTCTTTGTTGTCTTGTGTTTATTCCCCTCCGTCTCTCAGTGGGGCGGCCGCTGTGCACCGTCTGGGAGGATTGAAGAGACGGATCGCTGGACTACCTTTCAGGGCTTGTATCTGGCGCTGTTTTCATCACCCACCTTGCTTTGGTCTTTCCCATTTGCTTCCAAGTAAACTTCTCATTATTTTTATCATCATCAGCCGCAGCTACATCAGCAACAACATTAGCAATAGCAATGTTGTCAACATTATTGTTGTTGTTCAGTCGTCATTCTTGCCTCTTCTCCCCATCCACATCACCTCTTGTCTGCTTCCTTTTCTCCTACCCCTCCCCATTGTCTTATTCGCATGTTCAGCTGGCTCATATCTTTTCATCCCCCACTTTCCCTCTCTCTGTGCGTGTGCTTGTGTCTACTTCACCTTCTTACGATTAACACAAAGAAGGAACAGTAGAGAAACTTCAACTGCTGTAAGAGCGAGAGGGAAAGGTGAAAAATGTCTGTCTGTATTCGAGCTCGGTTGAACTGTATTGAGCAGTCCTGGTCATACATTGACCAGATGCTGGAGGGGACGAGTGGTCTTAAGGTGCTTCTTTGCGACGATGTAACGCGCAACATCCTTTCAGTGGCTTATTCCCAGCATCAGCTTCTTCAACATAATGTTGTGCTAGTTGATATGTTGTCCAACAAAGAACGTTATCCAATGAAGCATCTCCGATGCGTCATCTTTTGCCGACCTTCATCATCTTCCTTGGCGTGTGTGTACCAAGAGGTAGCTGAGGGGAACTTTGCATCCTACGCATTGTACTTTTCACATCTTATCGAGTCGAATATCGTGCAGTCACTTGCAAATGCAGACCTCTTGAGCCTTGTGGATTCTGTAAAAGAGGCATATCTGGATTTTGTGCCGCTTACTGAGTACGTGGTCATCACTCAACTGAAACCACCAACTCTGCGGTCTGCTCTTAGCCCTTCCGTAAACCCCATCGCATATTCGCAGTGGGACAGCGCATCGTTTGAGCACATGGCTGAGAGTATTGTGAGTTTTATACTGATGACAAACCGTCGCTCTGCCATTCGTTACCGTGGAGGAAATAAAGTGACGGAGAAACTGGCAAAGCTTGTAGCTGGCAAGATGAGAGGTGTGCACCAGTCGTTTCCTGACCTCAAAGCGAAGGAGTCCATCTTGATCTTTTTGCATAGGATGGATGATCCCGTCACAGCTCTTCTCACACCGTGGACGTACGAGGCGTTGATAAACGAGGTTATTGGGTTCCAACACGGGACTGAGGTCACGATAAATGATCCTGATGCAAAACCAGATGAGTGCGTGCATACGCTAACACCGCATGCAGACCCTTTCTTTGCGCAGCACCGTTACAGCGACTACGGAAAGGTGTGCATAGCTGTAAGTGAGTTGGTGAAGACGTACAAGTCACTAAACAACTTCGACAGGAATAGTGTCTCTATAGAGGAAGTTAAGAATTTTATGAGCCGATTTCCAGAGGCGCGCAAGCAGTCCTTGCAAGTGACACGTCACTGCAGTATTGCCAGCCAATTGGTGAATCAGGTGAATGAGCGTAATCTAACGCGATTATCAGTTCTAGAGCAGGAGATGCTTGCTTCTAATGACGTGTCTGAACACTCTAGACAGGTACTGGATATTGTGCAGGACCCAAAGACGAACATGGACGATGCGATTCGCATGGCCATGTTGTACGCTCTACGGTATGAGAAGTCTAGTGGTAACATCATCTCACAACTAAAGGATGCATTAGGGAAACGTGGGTGCCTACCTGAGAGGGTGTCCTTGGTAGAGCGTGTGCTTGAGTATGGCGGGGCGGATAAGCGTATACATGAGCTTTTTCGCGCGTCAACAGGGAACATTCTGAAAGTTGTCGCCAAGACAGTTGGGCAGTTTGGGAAGGATGTGCAGAACGTGCTCACTCAGCATGTTCCCCTCATGAAGAAACTTATTAATCGGGTTTACAATGGGACATTATCTGAAGAGAAATATCCGGTGCAAGAGGTGGCTAATTCCCCGATTCCGCTTTCGACTGTGCCCATGGTCCGTGCGAAGGACATCATTGTTGTAATGGTAGGTGGCATCACCTACACTGAGGCGATGCTCTTGCACCAGATAAATCAGGGTCTGGTAGACAACAATGTTGAGTCGCTGATGAATCTGGGAAAAAATATGTCACGACTAGTTGGCGTAGACACTACTGGTAACGGTTCCTCTGACGGGCCGCAGACAGAGAAGATTGAGGCGCGTGTCACACTCCTTTCCACTGGGATGGTTGCTTCTAAAGACTTCATGTCCTCACTGCCACCTTGAATGAAGCTCTGCACTGGAGTGTGCGCGCAGACGAACACAGGAGGCACCTTTTTTTCACTACGTTAAAGATGCAGAGGGACAATATATTGAGTTTCTCTTTGGCGCAGAGCTGCTTTTTTTTTTCCTTTTCTCTCTTTGTGTGTGAAACCGGAACGAGGAGGAACACTACTGTTTGCATTCATGGAGCCCTCGTCTTCTTCCCTCCCCCCCCCATTCTGGTTGTGCACGAGTTACCATATTCTATCTCACACACACACAAATGTCCGCATGGAATTTTCCTTGGTTTCTATTCTTCCCTCGTATTTTAGCAGTTCCTTTTTTTTTCCATCTTTTTTTCCCGGGTGTGGCAGTTACCGCAAGCGACATCTTCGTCCACTGCGGTGCTTCTTTGTTTTTTTTGTCATGTCATCCGTATACGGAGGTGGGATTCCAAGCTTCTTCACGTCCCCCATGGCGGCGTTCCCGATGAGGAACTTGTTTCACTCCACTGATCGCCCATCGGAGAACGGCTTGGGAGGCACTGCCTTTACCCAAGAGGACCGCCTCATGATGCAGTTGTTGTACCAGCAGCAACAGGCCATACAAATTCAACTTCAGTCTATGGCGTTATCCATGCAGCAGCTGCAGATGGCTCTTGTGGGGATCCCGAAGCCGCCTGTACCTATGGGGGTGTACGGAGGCATTGTCAATAACGCGAGCACATCAACAAATACCGCCGCTTGTGCCCCGGTGACCGAGCAACCATCCTTCAGCCACCAAGCGGACACACGGATGTCAATGCAGCACGATTTTTTAAAGGACCAACGAGGACATTCTGTGGCCACAGGCGGACGCCAGTCCTCCCCCGTGGTTCAATCAAAGGGGATATCTCTTTCCTGCACCCCACCACTAGAGGACTTAGATGCATCTCGTCAAAGCGCGACAAATCGCTCCACCGATTCTGCCCCCCCGTGGGATCCCTCTGCTGGCTCGCGTCATAGTAGCGTAGCACAGGTGATCCGCACAGAAAACCCTCTCCTCTCTTCTCTTCGTGGCAAGCTTCCAACGCCGAATCGTTCTGTTACAACGTCCGCCACGGGAGGAACTGGTTACTCTGCAAGTGCAAACGTCAGCACTTATTTAGATGACTCCAAACCGACTCTTCGGCCTACCGTACATCCCTCGGCCTCCTCTTCAGCTCACCTAGACCCAGATATGAAGAATACAACATCTTCGCTCTTTAGATATCGCGCTTCGGGATCTCACCAACAACAGGAGAAGCAACAGCAAGAGCAACGACAACAACAACAACAGCAACAGCAACAGCAACAGCGACGTATCGTACTAGATAATCGGAAGGTAGATACATTTCGCCCTTTACATTCCAGTTCTAATTGTACTACTGCTGTCCAAACGACAACGAGCCCTGCTGTGGCCAAGGGTGGGGGGGAACTACAGCATTTGAAAGAATGGGGCTCTGTTGGCAGACACATAAATGAGGGCAGCAAGGAAGACTGCGGAGAGACACTCGGATCTGCCATTGGGTACGACTCTCAAAGTGATGGCTACGGTAGCTATGAGACAAGGGAGTACTTGAAGAGTGTTGGTATTATTTGATGCTCTGTGGTAATGACTCTGCATGTTCTTCGTGACGGCGGTGAAGAGGATGCGGCTCTTCAACAAGAAAGAAACGAAAGAGGATGGTAAATGAAAAGGAAAAAAAAAAATGTAAAGAAGGTAAAAAGCGAGGTGCACATCAATTTGTAGATGTATGTGTTTACATCTCTTCCGCGGTGAGCGCATGCTGCACGTAGGCAAGTGCCCACAAGTACACACGTGTATGCATGTGCGTGTGACTTTCGCTGGTGTCTTTGCTGCACTTTTTATTTTCCGCCTCCCGTTTCTCTTGTCATTCCCAGACGTCAGCGTACACTTATATATATATATATATATATATATATATATATATGGTGATAGAGGGATGGTGTGATTGTATTTCTACTCTCTTATACAATTTTGTAACATTTTCTGCTAAGGGTCATGTCTCAGCTCATACCCTTTTTTTTCACTTCGTGTGTGTGATTTTTTTTTTTTGCTCGATTTTCCCCATTCACTCGCACCTTTTTTTACTTCACATTTCTGTAGTTGTTGTCTTGCACTTCCTCTCTACTGTAGTCGTTCTTATTGTAACCTGTCTTCATGGCTCTTTCTTTTTTTTTTCTCGATTCTCTCGGTGTGTTGAGACTTATTCCCTCTTTCTTCCATTCCCAGAACTGCGGCCCGCATAACGGTAAATGATCCGACAGCGCAGTATAGGTGCTGCAGCAGCATTTGCGCTGCAGAATGCCGTGTGGATGCGTTCCATATCAACAGAAGCTTTTGTGTCATCCGTGGCAAAGGTGCAACAGCAGTTGGGTGCCTCAGAGCGCAAACAGGAGCTAATTCTCCATGGTAGACACCTGTTCGAATCAGAGACTCTCGATGACGTTAGGAGTGCATGGACTCCTGCAATGGCTGGGAAGGTCTGTCATGCCGCAACGCAGTTGCGTATATCTCCTACGAAGGGGCAGCCCTTTACTGCTATGGTGGAGCGCAGCCTCTCCTCAGGAGCAGTGGAGGCGATGGATATACCATCACTGGCGAAGATTGTTCATGCTTGCTTGGTACTGCGCTCACCGCAACTCTACGAGGTTCTTTTTACTTACATCCGCTTCCTCATCAAGCTAGCACCTACCATAGACACCGTTTCGTGCGCTCTGCTTATCAACGCCTATGGAAGGGCACAGGTACAACATAATGAACTCTATCAAGCCCTTTGTGAGAGGGCGGCTGTTGTGATGAAGGATCCCCGCACATTTATTGCGCACACAGCGAATGTGGCCCATGCTCTTTCGCGAGTTCATTTTTTTCACAGAGACCTTTTTCTCGTTCTTCGGGACCAGGCCGTTCGACAATCTTCTCAAGGGCCACTACTGGTGTCAGTAACAATCCTTGATGCATTTGCCGAGGTTGGTTTTGTTGATGACGCCATGTTCACCGCCCTGGAGCAGCGTTTGATGAAGGAGCTAAGTGAGTTACCAGCCCAGCTCATGGCATCCCTCGTTGTGTGTCTTGTGAAGGCTGGAAGAGCACCATCTGCCCTTTTTACCGCATGCGGCGAACGTATTGTGGCGATAGGCGGGACATTTGATTCCGCATCTATCGCAAAAACATGCGATGCGTTTTATCGGGCTAACGTTCTCGCCGAAGAGGTTTTCGGGTCTCTCGCGGAACGTGCGTGCAAAGTGGCAGCTGATTTTCGAGCAGATGAGATTCACCTCACGCTGAACGCTCTCGGATCGTTTGATCTTTTTGATGGTGAATTGTTTCCCCTGTTAGCGTCTCGATTCGTGTCAATTGTAAAACAGGGTGGGTACGTCAGCCCGACTGATACCGCTGGTGTTCTCGCAAGCTTTGCAGCTGTGCAGGAAAGAAGTGATGAGCTTGTGCATGTCTGCACCCAGTTGCTTGCCGCCCACCGCGACGCACTAGATGGCGCCACGTTGGTACTAACTATGTGGGCTTGTATTGTTCTTAACGTGCGCAATGAGGCACAACAGAACCTTCTGGACTGCTTAAAAAGCGATCCTCGAAAGGTGCCCGACGAGATCTTGGTAGAGCGGGAATCCAAGGTAGCGCTTGAGCGCCTTCAGTGCGTCAAAAAGGCCTACGGCCTGACATGACCAAAACGCGGCGCATGTCTCTGTAGTTGGAAAGAGACACAAATAGCCACCGCCGAAGGGGAAAAAAAGAAAATAGTGTTGTTAAAGCGGAGAAGCCATTACAAAAAAAAAGGGGGGGGGAAACAGGGAGTCAGGTACAGAAATGTAGTAAAACATGCACACACACACACACGCGTCTGAAGAGAAAGAAAAAGAAAGCGTGCACATTGGGAAGAGGGAGAGAAGGTGTCATTGGATCGATTGGTACTGGCCCTTTTTCCTTCCCCTCCTCTTCACTCAGTACTTTTCTCGGTCTTACTACCACTAATAATTTTCATAATGTTCTTCTAGCGGATGTTTTGATTATTTCGTTGTATTGTTTTCTGAACTGTTCCTCCCCCATCCTTTTTCTGGCTTATAGTCAAGGTGCATTTTTCTCTTTCCCCTTAAAAAAATTAAAAAATATATATATCTATTATTAATATTAATATTGTTAGTAGCAGTAGTAATAGTCACCTGGGTATTTCTTCACAGATTGTGCTCATGCATCGTGAAAGTTTGCTAGGAGTGGCGCTTGCGTCAGCTCTTGCTGAGCTAGAGTCAGTGTGCTGCTTGAATGAGAGGCAAAAGGAGCATCTCTGGGATATCTTTGATGTCGCCATGGACCGGACGCTGGCTGAGGCACCTGTCATGTCTCGTGTGCGGGTTTTCTCACCACAACCCTCTCTGCAGAAGGAGAGCGGGCACAAGCTTGGTTTTAGTGGTGTGACGGCGCCGATATTCGACGCACCAAAGTCCATGGTATTTCCATCCCCCGAGGTGCTGTGTTCATCACCATCGTCGCTAATCCCACCTTGCGATATTCCTGACGATGGGACAACGTATCCAATTTATCGTGTGCAAGATGGAATATGGACAATTCTCCTGAAGAATCCTGTGGTGGAAGTTAGAATGGCTTGTGGGTCTGTGGAGACCATTCATCTTGACTATCTTAAGGTGCACCTCAAGGATGTCGCGCTGACGGAGGCTGCGAAGGGAAAAAAGCCAGAAGCGGGGAGTAGGAAACGGCGGATCTACCAGTGAAATGTGTGCTAAGCTCAATGTAGGGAAAGCTCACAGAATAGTGTATGAGAAGTCTACACGTTCCCCTGGTCCTTCTCTTCTTTATTACTTTTGTTGCTGCTGTTGCGCTTGTTATTGATGTGGTTTTTTCTTGCGTTTCCTTCATGGTATCATATGTATTGTGGTTTTGTTCCTTGAAACGCTTGTAGTGAAGTTTAAAAGAGATATAACGTTCAGGGGAGAGGGTGTGGGGGAAATCCCTTGAGGCCCTGTGTAAGGCGATGGAAAATAACGTGGAGAGGCAATCCGTGTCACGGCTGCGTGCAGTGATTTCAACGAACGAGTGCTCCCTGTTACTTCCATTCCGGCCAATAGATTCAGGGTATACCTCGATGGTGACTACTCCGCACCGTGAAGGCTCAGTGTCATTTTCTCGCTCGTACTCGTCACATTTTCAGAGAAAATATATTTACATTTCCTCCGGGGGCATGGTGGCAAGCGCATTGAATTTTGCCTCTGCCACTCTTGGTGCCAGTATACTGGCGCTTCCCTATGCTGTGTACAATAGTGGTTTTCTGCTTGCTGTTTTTGCCCTTCTTACATGTGTTTTGGCAACAGTGTACAGCGTGTATGTGCTTGCCAGAGTCATGGAGATAACTGGCATGCGCACCTACGAGGACATGGCTTTGTGTCTTTTTGGACCTTGTTTTGAAAAGATCACCGATTGCACCATTGTCTTTTTTTGTGCAGGTGTTGCGGTGGTGTATGTAGTGGTCATTGGTGACATTATTGATTCCACCATGAAGGCTGTTCATCTGGATGTATATACTAGTCGAACAACGGTTTTAATATTGTTTTGGCTTTTCATAATGCTTCCTCTGTGTTTGGTGCGCTCTATGAATTCTCTGCGCTATTCTTCCGTGGTGGGTGCTGTCTCGACAATGGCACTGACTGCTGCGATATGTATGCATGCCTTTAATAATGGGGCGAAGTTGACTGTGCTGCCTTTAGTGAAAGTGGAACGTAAAACAGTTAGCTCCTTTAACACCTTCGTGTTTTCATTTTGCTGCCAGCCGGTGGTCTCCCGTGTTTATTCAGAGATGCGAGAGAGTACCCCCCCTAGGGTCACCACAGCTGCCGCACTTTCAATGGGTTTGTGTTCTTATATCTACATCATTGCTGGGGTATTTGGCGCAGCGGACTTTGCTGAAAAGACCGAGCCAAACATTATGCATAACTATACGAACGATCTTGAGACGCCGTACATTACCCTCGCGTTCCTGGCCATGACAATAACTGTGACAATAGCATTTCCAATGACTATAATTCCTACAAGGGATTCGCTCTTGATGTTCTTTGGATACTCCACCGAAGACGGTGGTGGGTGGGTTCTCGTCGCCGTTGCCGTTGGCCTGGCCTTTTTGGCACTTGTTCTGTCTATTTATGTGCCGAATATGCGATTTCTTTTTGATGTTCTTGGAGGCGTTCTCGGAAGCCTCGTATCGTTTGTATTTCCTGCGTTATTTGCGCTTCGTTGCGGGTTTTGGGATCCTGACAGAGTTGGGCTGCTGCATTCTTTTGCCAGTGTTGGCCTTCTTCTCCTGGGTGTGGTGTCATGTGTGCTCGGGGTGTGCGGTTTGCTTGGCATGGTCTAGTCACCACACTGGCATGAGTCTAACTGCCTTCGTATTATTCGTGCCTTCTCTCGCGTTCTTTTTTTTTTTTTCTGCAGCTTCACTTTGTTTCGTGCTTTAGACATCGGTATTTTTCTGTTAGTGCTTTTCACACGCCCTGCACTTTTCTTTTTCTTGCTTTCTTTACCATCACGTGCTCGGTTGCTGTTCTTGTACGCATCAGTGCATCTCTTTCCTCCTCCCCCACTACGGTGTGTGTTTTTTTTATTATTCTTATTTTTTTCTCTCGTTCTTATCTTCACGTTACTCTTGTCGATGACGACATCCGTTTGGGCAGCATGCGCGTGCTTGCAGGCGGAGAATCAAAGACGCACACACGCAAATAGTGCAGGTAAAGGGGCGAAATGTATGGTGATGGGAATCGTCAGACCATTTCAGAGCTCCAGCGTGCGGCAGCGGCCATGCGGAGTCGAATTTTCAGTGAGACGGCGCAGCTGGCGCAGGTGCAGAAGGAAATCGTAAAGGCGCAGCAACATGTTGACCAGCTCGGCTACATATTTCTTCGGGACGTGGAGGAGGATGCAAGAGTTGCACTGATGCGTACACTTTCATCCATCTCGGAGGAAATCGATCTCACTGATGTTCCTCTTATCCCCATTACTATCGCGCTGGCAAACGGGCACCTAAGCAATGCTAAACATCTTCACGCGGTGCGCAGCCGATTCGTTAATGACAATTCGATTTCGTTTCTTGCGCACGTGCTTCAGTTTTCTACGGCGATAGTTCAAGTTCAATCACTGGACATCAGTGAGACAAAAGTAACGGAGAAGGGCCTGTACTTTCTTTTAAAGATGATGGCAGAGAGGGAGGCGCCATTTAATCTCATCGTGAAAAACCGCGTGCCCCCTGAAGTTCCCGCTACGGAGGATTACAAGAGGAAATTTCAGGATGCATTGGAAAAACTTACTCCAAAGCAAAATTGCGTTGTGATACTTTGAAGGACACCAGGGAGTGGGTGGAAGTGTGAGTATTTGTTTCTGTGCTTGTGTCTAGTTTTGCGCGTTTGTGTGTGTGATCCCTTTCTTTTTATTACTGCTTCTTTTTTTTTTTCTTCTTCGTTCTGTTCTTACGTTTGGAGGACTGATTGTGCCGGCAATCCCCTTCGTTTTCCCCTTTTCTTCCACCTTTTTATTTGGGGTTGCTTCCATTGCTGTTGTTGTTTTGCGTGTGTGTGGGGATGGCAATGGTGAACCGACCGAAGACACCAGCGCATAGACGTAGGAAGAGAGTTATTTACCGGGAGGAGTGTCGTCTGGAAAAGAAAAATAATGTCCGACACCGCTCTCAACCGAAAGTTCGATCTCCTAGCGAAAAGTGGCACGTGCCCGCCCTACCTCCTAGACGTTCTGACACTCCTCGTGGCACACACCAATGAAACGGAGTTATTTAAGAAAGAGCTGCGCTCTGCGCCATTTGAAAGCGCCGAGTCCTTAGAGAGGAGGAACGCACCGCCGGTCTGTACTTGTCAGGCAGTGCAGCAGAAAACCAAAGAGGATTTTGCATTGGAAATACAACAGGAGGTTCTAAGCATGGAAGCGCGCGTTCTTCGCACAGCCGAGGACTCCCTTCACGCGTACGCAGCAGATCTGAAGAAGGTGAATGATATCTCTATGGCGACAACATCTAAGAGTCTGCGGAATATGAAGGAAGAAGTCTCTGAAAATATGATAAATTTCCGGGATCGTGTGGTACAAGCAACCGTAGAGCAGACACGAGATGAGTTGGACTCAATTCGCACGGGTCTGTTAGAGTCATTAGATAAGGACGTGACACGGCTGAAGGCTGAGCTTCACCAGGTGGGCCTGTCATCACAGCAGGAACTCAACCGTATGAAAGAGGATTTCAGTGGTTTTGTATCAAAAAGTTTCGGACTGCTTAGGACAGAACCTCTCGAGGAGGTACACCGCGTCATGGCGGAGTGTACACTGTTGATAGAGCGCGTAAAACTTCTTAAGCGGCAATTCGTGCCGCGTGTTGAGATGAATGTGCTGTATGAGCGGGTGAAAAACATTGAGAGTTTGATCTCACAAGGGGCGAACTGTCCGGGAAATCTTGTGACGCAGTGCGATGTCACCACATATCTGTCACCTCGTGTGAGAGAAGTTGTGAATCATGTTCATCTAGAGTTTCTGGGGCTCCAGCTGCGGGATGACCAAGACGAGGTGGGGGGTCTGATTGTCACCGGTGTGGTGCCGGGATCCCCTGCATCGAAAGCTGGCATTCCCCCCGGTTTTGTTATCCTCAGCGTGGGGGATCTCCCTGTGAGAAAAAGGTCTGAATTTGCTGCAGCCCTTCAGCAGTCAGGTGCGACTGTGAAACTTACCGTTTACGATCCGAAAAAAGCACTCATGCAAACTCTTACAGTGTAATTTTGAGGCAAATTACGAGCCGAATTAGATCGTTAGTGGTAAGATACCCTCCTTATTCTGCTTAAGGTATATTTCTTTATATACTGCTCGTTCTCTTACAGAGAATTTCGTATATGCCTCTAAGGCGTTAAAATGTTTTGCTTCGTTTCTCTTGCACGTGTATATCGTTCTGTATGTGAGTGAATGAGTGGACGAGTGACGGCGATGTTCTTTTTGTTTTTCGTGAAAAGTGAAGATTTTGACTATGATTTCCTCGTTCTATGCGCTGTTACTCATGTTTTGTCGTTTGGCTTGTATATTTTCTGCTACGGGAAGGGGTGTGTCAGAAGAAAATGGCAGTAGGTGGGTCTGAGGAGTGGCGCAATCCGTCGAGCAAAGATCGGGACCTACTCCTGTGGGATGTTGCTTATCTCGATAATGTCATAACGCAGGCGACAGCATCAAAGACCCGAGTTGAGAAGCGGCTATGGTGTGCTAAGGTGATTGCGCAGTGTGTGAAGGCGGCGAGGCCTCACGAGCTCTCCGAATTGAGGCAGCATCAACGATTGTTGCCTACTTTGCAGTACCTCTTTTCACAGGTGATGCCGACGTTGTTGGGTGCGAAGCTCAGACAACATGTGCTCTCTGTGTACCTCCACCTTCTTGGTGGGGATGTGGCTTTTGACGAGAAGGTGGTGATGGAAGTTAACACAGTGGAGGGGTTGATAACTGCACTTGGCGATGACGCACAGTCCGAGTTGAGGTACACAGCGGTTCTTGTGCTCAGGCGTATTTCGGAGTTGCCTCACGTCAGCTCAATTCTGGTTTTTGACGAGATTCTTTTTGACATGTTGCAGGATCTTCTTGAAAATTACCACGCCAACATGCGAATGGTCCGACATGTGTTTCATCTCTTTGTGAACCTGTCGGGGCACCCCAAGCTGCACTATAAACTCGCAAGATCTCGGCGAGTAGTTTTTGCCGCTATTGATACCCTTCTGTGCGTGCTGGAGTTAAAGGTTGTGAAACGGGCCACGAAACGTGTGCGCCGTGTGTTGAAGGCGTACTCATCTGCGCATCAGTTTATCCACTCCCCAACTATAATATCCACGCATGCAGCCCCCGCTCTAGAGCACATTTCCATGGCTCTGCCGTGTGCAATGATAATAGGTAACCTGCTCTTTTTCCCGGAGAATCGGGCACCCATGATGGGTCTATACCCCGACCTTGTTCGTGCACTAGAGCTATGTGACTCCCAAGAGGTATCAATTCGACTCTGGAAGGTGGCTCGCTGCGCGGCAGACTACTTACATGAGAATGAAACTTTGGTGGGGGCGCAGTTGCTCACGCACTTGGGGGGCTCCCAAGACAAGCACTTTCACCACTGATATCGTCAATACCCGTTCATGTGATTGGGCAAAGAATGCTTCGTTTTTTGTTATCGTTTTTGATGCGCATTTGCTTGTACCGTTTTCTCCCCTCACACTTATTTCTGGTTCTTGCCCAATATGTGTGTATTAACTCCGTTTGAGCGCAAGAGTTTCACGAGTGGGTGCCGTGGGTGTGATGATGGTTTTTTGTAGCAGCTGTGTGTTGTACATCTATTCTCCCTCTTCATTTCCCTCTTGCCTCCTTTTTTTTTCTTTATCTTCTTCTTTTTTCGGTTTATGCATGTGTTAGGCTGCGCCAACCAACGAATGACATCGCTGGACCTTGACGCTGCCCTGCAGGACCAACGCTTGGCGCCGCTTCTACAACTTGTGGCGCTGCGGGCTCTTGATCGCTTATTCACGCCATCTGACTTTGACGTGCTGGTCATGTCGCGCATGTACAGAGCCGCATTGGCGCCATCGTTTGGTGAGGATCGTCAGACAGACTTTGGGCTACTCTGCACAACTATTCTCAGTGACATGGGCGTTGCTGACGATACGTCGCGTTTCGCTGAGGCGGATGCGGCGTTAACCCCCGCCTTCATCACACGGAGCAGTGATGTTGGTGGGTTTCTTGCTCATCGTCGTCTTCTTTTGCAGCTAAGGGAGCAGCTGCGCGTGCTGCAGTGCATCCTATCGCAGTCACCTTTACATAAATGATCACTGCAATGTCTTCTTTTTTTTTTTACTCACAGATCGAACAGCGCTAGAAATGGCAACTAAACCAAATGGAGAGAAGAGAAAAACAGAGGTGAGTGAGACGAGGATAAACAATTGGGATGTAATGAGTGGGGAGGGGGCACAGTGTCAAAAAAAAACTTTACTTTTTTCTTTCTTTGTTGAACTTGTTGTAACGAAAGGAGCCAAAGGAAATCGAGGTACACCTCATACCGGCATATATGCCATCAGATTCACATTCTACTTCGTCGCAGGATGACTCGTCGTACTCCACATCTACAAACAATAGCTGCAGGAAAGACATAGAGAGAGACGGAGGCCGAAGTAGAAGCCGAAGCAGTAGCGGGAGTGATGGCAACAACTCCAGCACTTCCTCCTCATCGTCTTCGCCTTCTTCCCCTTCTCCCCCCCAAATCAAAAATAAAGGCAAGAATGGCCGATCCATGGCGCCCACCCAGCGAATAGGTTCTTCCGCGGCATCGACACCCTCATCTTCGACTGTTGGCATTCGTAGAGTGCAGTTGAACCCAAAACTGCAATTTGAGCAGTCAGATGTTAGTTGGATTAATGTACCCCAGGGTGACGCACCCGTTTTGCGTCGTGTTGTGACGAACTACGACATGTACCCAGAGGGACATTACCGTGTTATTGACTACTTTCGCACTGCTATGGAGATGTTTATTACTCAGGTACGTCAGGAGTATACCCGACAGCATCAGCAGGCACAGCGGAGTGGCAGAGCGATGGCTCGTTTCACTTGGCGAAACAAAGGGGAGCTGGCGATATGCTTTGCGTCCTGCTGCGACATGCTGAAGCTGCTATATGATCGATTCCTTCCAGGACCGGATAGACCAAGTTGGGAGATGCTCGTCAACCAGTTTATCCTCTTCGTGATTACAGAGTCGAGGGTACCGCCTAATATTCTGACGGAGCAAACATACAACACAAAGTTCTTGGATTGGCGCAAAGGAGGAACGCGGTATCAGGGGGATCAACTCGCGTCTAACGTGCGTTTTCCCTCTGCGGATGAGCGACGTGTAAAGATTGAGACGTACCTTCGATCTGGTGCGGGCTACAGCATTGAATCAACAGTTGTGGAGACACCTACGATGGCGCGGCCTGTCACGGCTGAGGCGCCTGTCGCAACTCAGGGTTTGCGAAGCGGTGGTGTTTCTGTGGGAAACCCTATTGCTCCTCTTGTTGGTTTTCCACGAGGTCAGGCACCAGTGAAGATGCCAACAAAAATGTACATGAAATCTCCGCCTGCCCTCATTGCTGGGAAGCAGGCTGTGGATGAGTACCGTCATCTGCAGTGGCTAGCAAAACTGACTCAGATTACCGGTGCTTCTACCACGCTTGAGTTTCCAGAGGAAAGATTCAATATGATTCTTGCATTTGTTCGTTTTTGCGAGACATCGGAGATGTCCGATCACTTTGTCACCATTATGAACATACTAGTACGCTCTAGTGAGAAGATTCAGGACGTATTCGAACGAAGCGGAGGTATGGTGGTGCTCCGTCGTTTCGTCGGCACACTGGTGCGATTAAGGGATGCTTCTGGTCTTATAAACCTCGTTGAGCAAATCCTTCGGATGAAACTCCTTGCATGGGGCCACAGCAGCCAGCAGGCGTGGCTTCGAGATATATTGGGTAATAGTGGAAGCGATTTAAAATGGTTACGATCACTGGATATGATACCGGCAGAAAAACAAACCGCCTGGAATTCAGTACTGCTGGCGCTGGAGCAGCGATACGTTCTTGCGGCATCTCGGGAAGAGAAGCAGCGTGGAGTGAAGCGCACACGATTAGACGCAGAAGATGCACATCATCTTTCACTCGCTGACAACGTTGCCAGCAAGCCCACACCTTGCATATCTACTGCTCTTTGCATATCGCTTCCTGGTGAGTTTCGAGCTCCACCGCTGTCGTCAAACATAGAACAAGACACTATCTGCTTTTTGAACAAAAAGCTGCGTTTTTGCGAAGGGGCGCAGCGTTCATGGCGCGATGCCATTCTGCGGGCGTTGGATGGTAGGTACCCGGGACTTCCCATCCCGCTCTGGTACGACCCGTACCAGCTGCTTGGCATCGATCCTTCCCCGCCCAAGTAGACGATTGGGGATGTGTGCCGTACTCCGCTGCCCGTCTGTCGTGCGTTCATCACCGGCCCGCCACGTACTTCCTCTGCTTTGCTTCTTGCAGACTGGTCATTCCCTGATCTTTTTGTCGCTTGAAAATCACGCTCTATTTCCTTCTCCCCACTTAATTGCATTCCGTTTCGTTTGGAGCTTGCCGGTTTTGGTCATTTGTCTGCCTCTTCTTCTTGCCTCCACAATCACACACACACAACAGCAGCAGCAACAACAACAACGAATCAAGACAAAAAAGGATAATGGAGCCTCTGCACATGGAACGCGCCCTCAGTCACACATCTTTTACATGTCTTCTCGCACCGCTCTAAAAGACTACAATACAGAAGATCGTTTATACTTCCTTTTCTCAAGTGGCAAATACTCATCTGCACGCGCACCTCAGCATGACGTGGACACAGTTTGAAAAATTAATTACCGTAAAGGATTCTACCCTCTGCCATCCACCGACCTCTAGACATGCAGGCGCACATGAAACTGGTGCCAGCTCCGCCAGACCGTTGCGTGCTGTGGTGATTCCAACCATCCATGCTTTCAGTGACACCTCTGAATGATCTCTATACGGTACNTCGCTGTGCCCGAGCCATTGCCCCGTGATGTCTTTTTGTGTTATGCGTCCTGTTTGAACTGAACAACGTATTGATGCCTTGACATTTGTCCCACAAGACCTGAGCGTGTGTCCTCCTTTATTCGCTGCACGCAGACTGTCCTTTGTTCCAACGCCTGCAGGCGCACATGAAACTGGTGCCAGCTCCGCCAGACCGTTGCGTGCTGTGGTGATTCCAACCATCCATGCTTTCAGTGACACCTCTGAATGATCTCTATACGGTACAACACGTCATAGTTACAATGAACATGCCACACACTCTCCCTGCTCTCCCTCACTGCCGTCGCTGTGCCCGAGCCATTGCCCCGTGATGTCTTTTTGTGTTATGCGTTCTGTTTGAACTGAACAACGTATTGATGCCTTGACATTTGTCCCACAAGACCTATAAATTTCTGGTTTTTTGATAACTTTTAGACTATTTCTGTGTTTCTGTTTGCTGCTGTTTTTATTATATTTTTGTAGTTGAACAATATTTTTTATGTTCTTTTAGTTAAGAAAATAGTTGAGTGCATTTTAAAGTGATGCAAAAAAATGATGTGGACGGTTCGCTTAGCGAAGTTAACCCTCTTCTTCTTGAGCTGAGCAATGATCCGGTGACGTGGCGTGAAGAGCGTCGACGTGCGATTCAAGCAAAAATCTTCGGCAGTGTGGGGAAGGAAAAGGAAGAAAGCGTTGCTGACGCTCGTGCTTCGGCGGGTAGTTACCTTCCAACGAAGCCAGGGATGCGTAGCGCTTCACAAGTGCAGGATGGATCAGGTCGTAGTCAAGAGGAGCAGGAGGCATTTGTTCTGCAGCAGCTTATGTCACATAAGCGGAGGCGGGAGGACCTTGCGAGAGCGGCGGAGACTGCAGATACTGCTCAAGCTTCCACCAGTGTGCTTTCGATGAAAGAGAAACTCCTTGAGAAGCTTAGGCGCAAGGAATAGTATATATATATATATATATATATATATATATATATATATATATATATATATATATATATTGTGTGTGGATGGTGGAGTAATGTCTCGGGTGATGATGGTAGCGCATTGTGTGGTTGGTGTGGTGTGGCGCAAACCGCTACTGATGCCAGCATTCAAATGAAAGAAAAGTGAAAAAAGAAGTCACACAATCTCCTGAGGTGTGCGTGCGTGTTTTTGGTGGTAGTCCTGCTTGTCTCATTGATTTACCTTCTGCTCCCACTCTCTCTTTCGGCGCCGGTGGCCGCTTTTCATCTGTCTAGAAGTATTCTAATCCTCTCAAATAAGCGAAAAAGCAAATAAGCCAATGGCCTTCACCGGGAGAGGTACCTTTCGCTGCACCGCTTTTTTTGTCATCTTCATTCTTTTATTCCTGCCGTTGCCAGGGAATGCCCAATTAGTATACAGAGACAAAGATACGCGTCCTGCTGGTACTGATGGCACGATTGATCCGAGGTGGGACTGTGTTGTATGTACTTTTGTCGTGGGGTTAGTATCCCAAATAAAGCAGCTTCACAATGTCTCTTCCAATGAGGCGCTCAGAAAACTATGTAATTTTTTCAGTGAAACAGATTCGGTTTTCTGCGGTATCGCTGGTCTTTTTCTTTTTAAAGAGATCAGCGTTCTTATTGATCAGAACGAGACCGCTGACACTGCGTGCCAGGCTGTTGGCTACTGCAAGAACACCAAGTGTCATCTTTTTCCTCCAGGGTGTGGCCGCACGTCATTGGCGTCGCTGAGAAGCGGGCATCAACTGAATAACGTAATGTTGGCAAATGTCTGCGGTTTTGTTCCACGTTTGTGTCAAGCAGATAAGGATGTGCTTCCGCAGGTTGACATGGACGGTGACTTCTTTTCAACTGAGCCCACTTCTCGGGGAACGGACTGGCGTGGTCGCGATTGCGACGACAAAGATCCCACTGTGTTTCCGGGCCGAGATTCCTCCGACGCCGTTAGGGACGAGAACTGCAACGGTATTTACGGCGTGAATCAGGCTACAGGAAAGCCGTACGAGGAGATGTGGTGCAAGGATTCGAAATCTATGGGTGTAATTGTGATTGGTGACAGCTCCGCGGCGCATTTTGGTATCCCACCCGATTGGGTGACTGTCCGTCAGTTTTCAAAGGCGGCTTTTCGAAATTTTGCAAACATCATTCAAAACGAGATGGACTGGCCGATGCTTTCCGCCACAACGGGATTTTCCAACGCATCATATTACGCCCCAAACGTGGATGGTCCCATGGTGTCTTTTTACACTAAGCTGTTGAAGCGAAACAGGTGCAACCATCGTGACTACCAGAATGTAGGTGTTAACGGTGCCACCACTGGACGTCTCTCTCAACTGTTGGACTCTATCAGTCGGGATCGGACGCAATCCGTGAAGCCAACCTTTCTTTTTCTCTCCATGATTGGCAACGATGTGTGCTTTCCCCTCTCTGAGGGAGGAACAACCCCTAGAAACTACTATGAGCATCTTACCGCCGCCTTGGAGAAGGCGGAGGCTCTTTTACCGAGTGGAAGTCAGGTTATAATATTCCCTGTTTCAGATGGACGTGTTTTATACAATGTGATGCACAATCGAACCCATCCCGTGGGTAGTCTCAATAATGACGTGACGTACGCCGGTTTCTATGACTTCTTAAACTGCGTTGGGGTTTCACCTTGTCCGGGTTGGCTAAACACCAACGAAACCCTGCGGAATCTCACGTGGAAAAACGCTCAGTCACTTAACGCACAGATACCACGGATTATCAACGAGTCAAAAAAATTCAAGAATATCCGTGTTCATGCGCTTGGCGACATCGCAGCAGGTGCAATCAGCACGTTTGATGGACCTGTCTGGGAGCTCATAGAGCTAGTCGACGGATTCCATCCGTCGCAGCTTGGTTCCGCCATCTTGGGACAGTACATATTCAACCAAACCGTGAAGCTCGGAATTGTTCCACCTGCCAATCAATTTAATGATTTGATTATTGAGCGATTTGGTGAAGGTGTTTATTGATATTATATGTCATTTATAGATTCTTTTCCATGTGTTCAACGAGAGTCGAGAAGGCGAATCAAAACGGAAAGTGTTATTTGATGGACATTTTTTCTTTCCCTCATTTTCTTTTAAACTTGCGACCAAAGCGATCTATAATAAAAATACTATCGTACCATGCGTGTGAGCAGACTTTCTTAAAATCCTGGATTCGTCTCATTTTGATGTACACAACTAGCACCTCATGGAGTTCGCGCAAGTAAGCCCTCCCTCCCCGCCTCGTGTGCCGGATGGCTGAGGCGCTTTGTGCACTCCACCGCCCTTCCCCCAGTTTTCCACTCAGTAGTAAATGCCAACTCTTCGTGTTGGCACTCTATGGCCCGGTAAAGAACCCGGCGAAATAATATTTAACCGCCACCTTAAATGTCTCTGACTCTTACATGCATGTATTGGATTTTCACTCGTCCAGTTCTGCATGAAAGAGTAGGAGACAGAGCACGACATTCCCTTTTTTACGAAAAGTTTTTTCTGAGAGCCTGCGAGGGGAATGGTATCGCCTTACTACATCCGTAAATATTCTATTTTTCATTCTATCTTAACGACCTTTCGCCAGTAGTAAGTTTTCTGAAAACCCGCCCTAACCCACTCATAACCGCCTCGAGCGGGAGGTGGTCTAAAGGCGCTTTCAGCACTTCCTTTTCGCGAGTAATTTCGGGAAAAAAAATAATAAAGTGATGACGTCTTACTGGGGTGTACACGGAGCTTTGATGAAATGACGATATCCGAACAACACTTCGGACAATCCCTTCCCTTCTGGTTTCCAGGGGAAGGAAGGTAGAGACCATTCTTGGGTTTCTGTTTTTTACTTGACTTTTTTTTTTTAGTGTTTAAATATGTACGCTGACAGTGGCAGTAGTAGCATGTCTTGCATGAGCATTCGCTCCCAACGGAAATCTGTTACTTCTTTACGTCTCTACCTTTTATTATTATTATTCCTATCACTTTCTCTCTCTCTCTCTCTTTCTCTACCTTATATGCGCGTGTGTGCTTCCCATTTGTATTCCTTTACTACCTAAGAATGGGAGTATGCCAGAGCATTGGCGGCGCCTCTACGAGTGGTCACGGTCTGACTGCACTGCAGGTCACAGGGGCGCTGGTAACTGCTGCGACAGCCCCAATAGAAAGTCGGCGTAACCACCCAAGCGCCGTTCCAGACACGGACAGACCACCTACGAATGATGATGAGAACAACCCGATTCCGAAACTTGAGCAGTTGGATTACGGGAAATACTGTGAAACACGAGAGGTTTTCTTTCAAGTACCAAACAGCGAGGGTAAATTGGAGGAGGTGAAAGTGTGTGAATATGCACCAGATGTCTTTCGCTTCTTGCGTGAACTTGAGGGCCTAGACGATGATATGTTTGTCCTTGAATGGTCAATTCCAGAAGATCAAATGGCGTTAGAGCTTGGTGAGGGTCGCTCTATGGCGCTGTTTCTTAATTCTAGGTCAATGGACCTCATGTGCAAAACCATTTCTTCCACAGAAGTGGATGTTTTTCTCTCTATGCTGCGGAACTACACAGAGTACGTCGCACGTAACCCCGACAGTTTCTTGATGCGGTTCTCGATGCTTCTTCGTGTGGAGGCTGGTAGCAAGATCGGCTTCATTCTATGCTTTTCTGATGTTTTCGCTCCCTGCCACATGCTGCACGAGAAATGGGACCTTAAGGGGCGCGTGCCAAAGCTCGAGAAACTTCAACTGTTCCCCCGAACTACTGATACGCTACCCGAGGCAGTCAATGTCTCCTTGAGCTCTGGGCTTCATCAGCATAGTAGTGTGGGTGCTGACAAGATGACTGCCTCCAATGGTAGGTTGGCTACACTCAAGGACAAGAACCTCACACGTGTGTTCTGGTTAGGAAAGCTGGAGAGGCAGATGGTGCTCGAGAACCTGATTAAAGACTACGAGTTTCTTGGCTCTATGGGACTGATGGACTACTCCCTCCTTATCGGTGTAGTGTACAACGATAACGAAACAGCATATGCACACAACTCCACACAAAAGATGTGTCCGGCAAGCAGCAAGAATTCTTGTAAAGTTGTAGAAATTCGTAAAAAAAGTTCCCTGCTGCACTCTACGACGACACGCAAGTTTGCTACAGGGATCGATAGCCTTCGCGAAGAAGAGGTCTACTACATTGGCATTATAGATATACTTACAAAGTACACATGGAAAAAAAAGATAGCAAATTTCTGCAAGTCTATCCTCTGGAAAGATTGGACGTTGTCGACCATCCCACCAGCGGCGTATCTTAATCGCATTACAAACTACACCAAAATTATATTCCCAGATGTTGAGCTCCCGAACAATACTGACAACTGATGTTGCTGAAGTATCCAATTTTTTGAAGAAGTAAGCGGATGAGGAAAGTTTATGAGAGAGAAGAGTGCGTGTGTCTGTGTGTTAAATGGCGAGAGAGGGGAAGGATGACCGATAGTAATGCTGTACTTGCTAAAAGTGGGAAATAAATTTAGCATTGCAGAGGAAATGATCTGGTGTTTGAGTTCCTTTAATTGTTCTTCTACCGAACTTACGGTGGCCATTTTCTTCTTTTTTTATTTAAAAAAAAATGTATAGGTACGCGTATACGCCTATACACATGTGACTTAAACTGGCGGTGGTAGTGAGGCTGTCGCCATGCTGTTTCTGCTCTTTGCCCCAGTATTTCACTTTTTCTCTCATCAACTCTTGAAGAAACGCGTCTAGGGAAAGTTGAGTTTTCGTTTTTCACTCTTTTGGTTAGTTGCCATGGCACAAAACATTCTGCTAGACTCCAGCATTCGCGACTGGGTGCTTCTTCCACTCATTGCCATCGTAATATTCGTCGGGGTTTTACGCCATTACGCCTCTTTCCTCATGCGATCGAAGACGCAGCCCAAAATGGATAAGATTTGCTGCGCTAATGTCGTCAGTTACGCTCGTCTCCTTCTGGTAGAGGGCAATAAACTCTCGTCCCAGGCATTCAAGCAGCGCGTGGAGACACTGCGAGAGGGTCCCCTGAGGAAGGAGGTCCAAGCAAACCCCATGGAGATGATGAATGACCCCTCCATGTTGGGTGACATGATGAAGAATAACATGCTCATGTTGTTACCGAACATGGGAATGATGATGCTCGTCTCTTACTTCTTTTCCGGATTTGTTGTGGCTAAGTTTCCATTTGTGCTTGCTCCACGGTTTCGTGGTATGATGCAGAGGGGTGTAGAGATTGACGACCTCGACTGCAATTATGTGACATCGCTCAGCATGTACTTCCTCATCATGTTTGGTTGTAATGGCATTCTGCAGCTTCTGCTTGGTGCTGATGCGGGAAACAACGATCAGGCAATGATGATGAACCAAATGAGTGGTGGCGGCCCGCAGCAGCCGGTGGACTACACCAAAGTATTCAAGGCTCTTTCAGAGGAGCTGGAGTTTGGGCAAGATCGACACAAATGGGTCTATGAAAACGCCCCACGGATGCTTCTGGATGGAAAGTAATTCCGCGCAGAGGAGCAGAGGTCACAGTCTGGTCCCTTTTGCACGTGTGTATGTCGCCTACACGCAATGCCTGTTTTTACCACCTTCGTACTGCTGCGTTTTCTTTTTTCTTTTTTGCTTGTTGGGGGCTAACGCGTAAATGATTCGCTGCTGTTGCTGTTTCTGTGTGTGTAGCAGTATGGAGGGAGGGGCAAAAGATAGAGGGCTAGAAATGATGCGAGCAGCACAGGAGAATGGGAGTTGTAGGAGAAGTAACAACACGAAAATGATGTTTTGTGGCCACTTCTCGGGTGAAAATATTTTCCATCAACCGGAAATGCAACGAAGCGAGGAAAAGCAGGCGATTAAAAGAAAAAAAAAGATATACGTACACACTCCCCACTGAAAAAAAAAACAACAAAAAACGGGGACATGGGCGTAAACAGGTGCAAATGAAATAACGTGTTTGACTTTCTGTGACGCAAATCACCTTTGTGTGGTTATTCCCCCTTTTCTTCTTGCACTTTGCACTTCTCTGGTTGCTGCTGTTGAATCTTTTTCTATTGCTCCCTGGATCGTCTTGGGAAGTGGCACGAACAGAAGAGGTAGCGGCTGCACTTTAGACGGAAGAAGAAATGCCTCGAAGGCTAAAAGAGATGTTATCAAAGGACTTTGCCCACATTAATAATAAGGATGAATTCCACAAGAGGGAGCTTGCTCAGATGAAGCACGTCCATGAGCTGGCACACAACACTTGGAAGTGGCGTCGCCACACCTATGACACTGCTGAAGGTGCCTTTATGAAGTTTCCTCGGCTTTGTCAGAAGAGAAATGTGTGTTCTTTTCGACCGTGCCGAAGCAACTCCGCTCGAAAGGTGCATATGAATATGGATTTTGTGGGATGGAGGGAGTCGCTCCGTCGTGATGTGATCAAGCTGCCGATGCTTTCCTACCGAAGAGTTCTGCTTCAAGACAATGAAGTTCAAACGGACGAGTTGCGTTGTTCGCTGGCCACGGAGGCGGTGCCCGCTGCCATTGTGGAGGAGGGCTTTTCAACTTCGACTGATTCGGTGTTTCTGGATGGAACAGAGCTGCACTCTAATGAGGTGGCCTCATCGGAGACAAAAAAATCTGAGAAAGAAGAACAAGATGCGCTGAGGACCCTCCAGCGTCTGTTTCTCCCCCGCTGGCGTTTATATGTGCATCTAATGAAACTTCGCACAAAATCGGCAATACCCAAGCATTTTGTGGATGCCGCATCAAGCCGTCGCCGGAAGCGACTAAAGGAGATGGCTATTGCTGTTATTATTTCGTTTCTCTCCTCTGAACGAATACCACCACTTACAGAGTTTCGTCGTTTTAAAGAGAAGGTCATCAAAATTCAGCAGGCATTCCGACGATACAAAAGCCGGATGGATGCTTCTGTTGAGTTGAACTACCGAAAGGTGCGAAGCGGGGTAGAGAAGCAGTATTGGATAGATGTAGAGAAGTGGTACGACAGGGAGATGGATAGGCGACTAGCCCTAAAAAAGGGCTTGTGGGACGAGATGGATATGCCAAACTTCTGCATCGCTGGACGCCTGCCAGTGTTTCTGCTTCGCCGTGAATTGCGTTCTGCTATCTGCTGCCAGATTCGGCGAAGATTGACGTCCCCCGTGCCGCAGAAACCGGAGGCATTTCTACCCCTAGCGACCTACTTCGCCGTCCTCGACAACGTCTGCTTCGTGACAGGCATGATGCGCGACACAAAAAGTTTAATGATGCACCTCCACCGGCGACCAAAGATGGTGCAATTGTATTAGTGCCCACACTTTTTTTTTTTACCATGTAGATGATAGTGTTTATCACATTAGTTCTCTATAGTAGACTCGTTCAAAAATAAATGTACCGAAATCCCCCCTCAAAGGGAAAGCAAATCTAATTTTCCTTCTGTTGACATCTTTATGCAGGCGTTGGCTCTCTTTCTGTACAGTCGAATGTCATGTTAGGTATCTCTGCGCTCTTTTTCTTGTCTCCAAATTTCTTTTTTCTTCTATTTTGGCTCTTCAGTTTCCTTCTGTTAAGGTGTAGGATGGCACTTTTTTTGGAGTTTGAGTGAAGCGTCTACACACCCACTTGGATCTTGCGAGGACTTGGGTGTCGATGGTGATGACTGCAGGCCACGAGTGGTGCAGAAGAAAGAGGGAGAAGAAAAGAGCGGAGGATGACGGCAGAGAGACATTTGAAAGTGCAACCCAAGAAAACCAAAGTCCAAGTGGTTAACTGCGCGCTGACCCGTACTGCTGCCATAAAAGCGCAAAATAACAACAACAACAAAAAAAAGCATCGTTACAGAACTGTCGGAACACTTAGCTTCCATGTAAAGAGGTGAACAAAACTTGCAAGTGGCGAATGCCTAGGGGCATTTAGCGAGAAGGGAGAGAGAGAGAGGAGGATAGTGCGCCATCTGTTTCTATGCGCGTGGCGTTGCAGCGAACGGCGCCCAACTGGTCTTTTTTTCTATTTTATTTTATTTGTGTGTGTGTGTGTGTGTGAATTTGTGATGGAAATGGTATTGATGGACTGAAAGTATTTTCTCTCCTTCCCTTTGCACCATTCATTTACACTTGAAGTTCACGTGAAGTGTAAGTTTTCTGAAAGCCAGCCCTGTTCACCACCACCACCCCTCCGCCCCAGCGCAGGGAGGTGACCTAAAGACGCTTTCGGCACTTCCTTTTCGTCAAAAATTGCAAGATAGTGGAAATAAGCCATGCCGATTTATTGTGTTCTCTACTGAACTTTCAATAAACTGAACTTCATTCGAACAATGTTTTAAATAATGTCCTTTCCTTATTCATTTCTTCTCATCATTTAAGGGGAAGGGGCGAGTAAAGTGAATAGTGTTCTTTTTTTTATCTGATGTTTTGTTCTAACACCAGTGGCGTCAGCACATGCAGCTGCATGGAGGTGGCAGTATTTCTTCTGCAGGTGTGCATCGATTGTTTTCAATTTTTTCTCTGGTTTCGCGTTAGTGAAGTACGCTTCGGATACGAAGCCGATTTTTATTGTTGTTGCTCTTTTTCTCCATGAAGGTTCATTTGCACTTCTTTTTTTCTTTTTCTGTGCCTCCCCTTCTTTGTCGGATATATCTGTTTGGCAATGCAGAGCAAGCGACAGCGGCACACAATCGTAGCAAGGGAAAAAAATTGGTGAGTAGAGTCTAGGGGAAGAAAGGAGAGGAGAGACGATAACAAAGGGTGGGACACTGAGTTTGCTATGCACCTGCAGGTATACATCGTTGATGGCAAGCGGCACTACACGCTGAAAAAGATGGACCCTGATGGGAAGCCTACACTCAGTGCCCATCCCGCTCGTTTTAGCCCTGACGACAAATACAGTCGCCACCGTGTTTCCATCAAGCGACGGTTCAAGGCACTTGCCGCGGATAGGCGCCCCAAGCCCGTATAACACACACGAAAAAAAAGCCTGTTTGTGGGTTTTGCTTAAATTTTTTAAACTAAAAACTTTGACCCATTTGTTTTTTATGTCTCTGTGTTGGCATGAAGAGTGGGGAGCTTCGTCGGAGGGATGTGTTTCTGCAGCTGGAGGTGTCGAGTGGCCTGCTTATTTCTGTGAGCCACCAAATTCGCTCTCTTTTCTTCTTGTGTTCCCCCCATTCCTTGTCGTAGTTACGCTCTCCATCGCTACCCGTCTTACCCTGTTTTTTTTTTCTGTGTTTCTTTATCTTTATTCTCAGGATAAATGTGGAAATTTTTCTTTAGACATACGAGAAGGGGATCACTCCATCAGTCCCGCTTTTCACTTATAAGTCTTTGTGGGGGTCTTTCTTGCTTTTCATGCATTTTGTTTTTTTTATTTGTATTCTTCTCCTATTCGGGTATTAGGGGAGAAGACTTTTCGGAGCCAGATTACCCCCCGATACATGGCAAAGGATTTACAGCAATTTCGTCTCTGGAGGAATTGCGCAACTGGCTATCACGCCATCCGGATAAAAGACGTCTGCTTAGTGAATTGTTCGTCATTACTGAAGAGACGGCCTCACTCGTCATCAAGCCTGAATTTCGTGACAGGGCACTGCAAATGTTTTCTCTGTACGAGGGCACGCAGCCAGGGATTCTGAAGGCTATTGCTGCACAGACCGTTGTTGAGGTGAGGAATGTTGTGACTGGTGAGGTCGCCATCTTCAACAACATCCGCCGCTTTAGGCCAGGAAGCATGGCGGGAACAACGACTAAAGACCTACTGCGAAAGATTTACACTAATGATGGCGGTGCCGACAAGTGTGACTTCTGCAGCGAAACACGCACAGCTGAGGATGTTTTTGGGCGCATACAGGGCCAATATTCATACACAGCTTCTAATATTGCAAAAATGGGCAAATGGCACAGTCTTATTATTACACACACACATAACCCATTATCTTTTAATCGTAGTGTCATCGCTGACATCATAAATGTGTCACATGAGTGGTTCATGAAGGCCAACTTATATGACCCTCTTTATACGTACCCTAGTATTATCTGTGACATTGGCAAAAGGGCCTCTGCCTCGCAAACACACCTGCATTGGCATCTTTTTTTGACGAAAGATTATTATGTATCTGGTATGGATCAACTGCAGCGTTTAGCTAGATCATACTCGGAGGTCCATCGTTCTAACTACTGGAGCGATTTTCTCTACCTGCACGCAATGGTTGGCCTATCTGTTGTGGTCGGCAACTGTAGGATTATCTCCCACCTCTGCCCTCTGTATGATAGAGAGCTTCTGGTGTTGTGTATGAACCCGAGAGATTCATCTTTCGCTCACGCTATTGCGATCGTATTAATGACGCTTCGGGATGTTGCTAATGTACACACTTTCAGTTTCGCTCTCTTTTACCCACAACTGGATGCTAAGGGAGCTTATCACCTGGGGTCTACGCCAGCAATATTTCGTGTGGTTGATAGAGGAAATGCATTTGATTCACGCGGTGATAGTGGCGCCATGAATTTTTTCGGGAGCACATACATTTCAACTGATCCTTATTTAATTATTCCTCATTTGTTAAAAGCAAGAGATCTATATTCTTCGTAAGGTATTCAAGAAGCTTATGAGGAGTAAATCAGCCAAGGTGAGCCTAGCTACTTACGGCCTACTGTAAACCCCTTTTTCTGTATTTCCCAACCGATTGATGTTGAAACGGAAGGAGCGTGCAGTTTTGCGGGGGGTGCTTCCTAATAGGGTTTTTCTGAGAGCCTGCGACAGGAATGATCGAAACCCAACTTCTATTATCAATTTTTCTCCCACGATTAGAATAACTTTCGTTACACGCAGGTGGCGACACATAGATTTTCTGCTTGAAAGAAAAGGAAGTGTGCATCAATAAGATTTATCTTCCATCATAGAGATGTTGACGAACATACGTCCGACGTACTCCGATGTAGAATGGAGAGTACCTGCGTGAAAGCTTTCAAGGCATTCATCAGCCACCACGGCTCCGCAGCGTTCTCTTTTACTTATCGGCCCGAGATCATCTGCCACATTAATGGCACTCTGGGCTTGGACGAAAGAGGGAACCTAATTATGAAGTAGGGTAGCAATCAACAGGAAGATTTCTCTAATTTACGATATTCACTTGTGTCTTGCTCCATGCCGCGTAATGAAGTGTTTCTACAGGCCTTTTACGAGGCTAGAGAGGCATTGAGCGCCGAATGGGCCGCCCTCGAACTGCGAGAGCCCCAACTGATGCATGATTACGAAAGTGCACGGGCACAATTGGAATGGCAAGTCTCGGAAATCCAGCAGTCGTCAAATGACTAAGTTCAGATGCCGCATGCACAGCTGGTGCAGATGCAGGCTGCTAACACGCAGTTGGCGGCGGAGCTGGAAAGGGTGCGGGCAGAGTCCATGAAGGAAACTCCCGTTTCCCGCCGTGCAAAGAGGGCGCGCAGACAGAACACAAATTTATCGGAGGAGGCGGTGCAAAACGATATGTCTTCTGAGATACCGGAAGAACGCCACTCTGACCCGGTTCCGCAGACACACAAGAAGAAAAATCCCCCCCAAAAGGTAATCTCTTTCAGGCAGGGGAATATCCCAAAATAAAGGGAGCAACAGGACGATGTCGCTCATGGAATTCGAGGAATTCACGAGCTGCAACGAAGATCCGGCGAAAAAACACTTGTAAAGCCAGAGGTGAAAATCCGGTCGTTTGAGGGAGCTGCGGAGTACGTGATGGAAACGTCACCGGAACACATGCCAGCCGCCTATCGTACAGTATTTCAAACCCCATGGAATAAGAGGGGCACGCATACACACATGCGTGGGAATGTCTCTCTGATTGGGCTCTTTCCCTTCAGGATGGTGGGGCGTCGGGCGCCTCATATCGTCTGGGGAGGCGACTGTACAATAGTCTCAGGGTGCTGCAGATGGTGAAAGGTTTCCCGGGTTCAAGAATTCGGGACATCCGGGACGCTATCGAAGACCCTGAAACAGCGGAGGACCTCTTTGTCTGCGCCGTGCAGAAAACGAAGCGCAAGGGTACGCAACCACCGCCACAGCAGGCACGCTGTTTCCGATGCGGGCGGATAGGGCACTGCAGTTCCACTTGCAGGATTGTCTCGAAGGAGAAAAATCTTACGATCCACCCAAAAAACAGAAGATGGCCCCGGAAACAAATGAATCCCGAGGCCTACAGCCAGTCAAGACCGAGAGGTGTGGTGGAAACCGGAAAAGCCTCTCCCCCAAACCCATTTTCACGAAACAAAAATGGAAAGAAGAGAGAAAAAGAAAAAAATGGAGGTTAGACAACGAAACTCTCAGCAACTCAACAAACGCGGTGTCAATAATCCCAGCACCATCAACAGGGCCATGCATAGTGTCTTTGGCCTCGGGGGCAAACAGGGTGGCAAAGAAAAGTGGACAACATCAACCTGGGAGCAGAGAGAGTCGACCATGAGAAGATTCTGCGATGTCGCGGCGCACCACGGTTTGGCGGCCGGAGAGGAGAGCGTTCCGCTTTTCATCACAAGTCTCCAGTTGGAGAAGGGCAGTGCGGTACAATAAACACGCACTTTGCTCACAATGCTGGGAGCGGGACGGACACCGACCCACATGTTTCTCGCAGGACTTTAAAAGGAGGCAAATGGCAAGCCCTGTGCGGCAGGCGCGTCCGATGCAAAAATGGGAACTCGTTTTTATCAGCAAGACAATTCCACACGAGAGAGACCGCGCGGCGTTCCGGCTGGCGTGGATAACCGTCAGTCGATGGGAGAAATAAACCTGCAGCGACAAAACTTCATTCCACAACCACACAACCCAAACGCCCTAATTCTCGATTGGGGCGCGCTACCAAAAACGTTCAAGAGCGACCCGTCCAGGGCAGCAGGGTACGTTGTCATCGGGGACAAGGACGCAATACGCGTGCGGCAGGTAATAAAAAACGTGGGAGAAACAAGAAGCTAACAACCCTAAGTGCAAGGGATATCGAGAAGATCCTAGGGCCGTGCGGAATGAACTCGCGTTCCATAAAGAGAGGCGCACGCAGCAGCAGCCGTAGCCGAAAACAATTTGTATCCTCGCATCATTGCACGGCTCGGAAAACATGCGGATCCTCTCGAATTCCCTCGAAGCTCAGTCCGATACCTTGGTACGTAGACCGCGACGCTAAACAGCTCTGCAACTCTCTCATCGTGGATGTGGAGGACCTAAATCGTTGGATCTCGGCGCTATGGGGGTGTCTAGAGGAGAAGAGGGATGTGCGCCAGATATTCCGAGGCCACAGCGTGACACGCAGAACGCACACCACTCGCGTGGCTACGGAAAAGGAGGAGGATGAATTACCTCTACAACAAGTGGGTGTCGGGACGCTGTCTGTAGATTGGATCCGGAAGAGAATGAATGCCACTACTCTCTCTCTTTCTCGCTTCGACGCGGTATGGGCCAACTTGGAGCGTCCAGTCAACAGCAGCAAGAGCGGCAGAGAACCCTCTTTGCGTATCCCGGAAAAGGATGCACAAGATCTCAAAAAGCGGGCGTCACACGTCCGGCCTCCAGGGAACCCACTGCAGGGGATGGGTGATCCCATTCTCCGTGGTGGAAGAAAAGCCTTCGGGTTGTTGGCGACGATTCATCGGCTGGCCAAAGGAGAAGAACGACCACGATGAATACGAAGCAGACGTCCCATTGGGTCACATCTCCCAGTACATGGGGGAAGTGGGCGATGAGACGGCGTCTTTGTTCGACCTGAAGGCATCCTTCTTCCAGGTTGCTCTTCCCAAAAAGGCACGGGCATGTTTCCGATGCCGGACGGAGGCAGGGGACCTTGTGGAGTTTGCCAAATTGCCGATGGTTTGCAAATGCAGCCCAGAAATACTTCACACCATTACACGGACCATCGCCGGGGATCCGAAGGTTGTAAAGCAACGATACGCTGCCTCGATGGATTTGCGAATACACACGTGGATTGATAATATTCGTATCAGTGGACCGCAACGTGTGGTCGAATCGTGGGGTCGTGTCATTGACAAGAATCTACGCGAGTGTGGTGCCACAGCGGGCAAGAAAATTTTGGCAGCAAAAAGGTACGACTTCATTGGGGTGCGTTTTGACCACGTAGACCATTCTGTTTCACTCAGTGCAAAGCTCGTACGTCGATTGAGGGGCGCGACCCCGCTAAGCGAATGCACCGTGGAAGAGATGGAGTCAACCGTATCACGCATGATGCATGCGGCTGGCATACGAGCCGAATCTCTCTTTCGGTACTATTTCTTTCTAAAGTCAGTGGGAAGACGTCTTTCGCGCCTCAATAGAGGACTACTTGCTCCAAGAAACAAGACACAATTGCCGAACTCAGCGTGCCGAATTGGGGAAGCCTGGCTGCGTGACATGCTGGAAAGCAGAGCTGCACATCCTCCACGTGAATTGCACGTTTCTGCGACACTCGCAACGGATGCATCCATGCAGGGTTGGTGTGGACTTCTGTTCAAGGACACGGGAGAGGTATTGGTGGCTGGAGGTGCATGGAATCGACCTCCGCACATGATTGCGCAGGCTGAATCCAGGGGTGTGCTGCTGGCATTACGCGCTTTCAAGGCGCAGGTAAATGGTCTCCTGGACATCCGGGTGGACAACACTACATTAATGCACATCATGGAAAAAAGGAAACACACACTCGGACCCCGTGGCTATAGAAGCTAAAATGATTGACGGTGTGTTGCGAGCGCAGGATGGGAAGACAACCTGGCGATACGTGACCTCCGAGAGCAATCCGGCCGATGGCATTTCGCGAGGAAAAGAGATAACAAAAGAAGACTTGGCGAAGGGGTGGAACTTGCGAAGGGGAGCGCGGGAGGCGGAGTGGGGCGCTGCCAGCTTCTCCCCATTCATCAGTAAAGCTTTGGCATATAGAGGAGTCCTGAACAGGACTCACGCCTTGTTTCTAATATTTCTCTACTTTCTCTATTCATGTATACCAGGATTAAAACGACTTTTTTCCACTTTGTTCTTTAAGAAGAGAAAGTGGGCGAGGCTATTCAGGGCGGAATAACCCCTTAAAAGCTGCCGCTTTGTACGTCGTTGACACCACTCTTTCTACGGCATCAAATCCTTATAGATATAGAGGAGTACGGTTTATTACCTTTGAGAGATTTATGCGTTGATTTACACCCAACGGAGATTCGTTTCTTTCTCTCCATTCCCTCATAAGTTGTACTAAGTTGGGGTGGTCACGACCGACTCGACAGGCGATATGCTAATCGAAATTTGCACATATATCTGTATATTATTAATCACGTGAAGAGATAGTTAGTGAGCAAGACACATTCAACATGTATGCGTGTGCTCTTTGTCTTATTTTTTTTTTGTTTGTGCCATCGGCAATACCTCATCTTTGCCTCTATGAATATTGTTGTTGTATTGTTACTGTTTTCTTTTGCTTCTCATCCTCTTCGTATGGCCTGCACAATCTAATAAATATATTTGGTAGTAGTAGTGTGGTGCCTTCTTTACGTCAATGGTTGATGCGTGTTTTACCCGCTCCACGGCACTTCTCGCTGCTGCATTTCGGCCATCTTTTCCCCGAGTAAATAAATCGAACCGGCTGCCGCGCGAGGGTAAACCAAAATGGAATGCCTTGCGCGAGCTCAAGATACCACTGCGGAAGACTGTAGATGGGATGCCCACCCTTGACAGTACGTTGGACATGGTCGGTTATCAGCTGTTTCGTGACGGTTTACTTCCTTCACCGTCACCATCATTCGTTCATGCGCAGCAGGGGGTATGCTCCCCAGTTGATCTGCGCAAAGTTGAGAAGGAGCGTCTGCAGACCGAGGCGCGTATGCAGAAGCACGGCGTGGTGCTTCGCAGAAGCATCAAAGAGACGTTTCTCACCATTGGCTGCGATGAGGCTGGGAGGGGCCCACTGGCGGGTCCTGTGGTTGGTGCGGCGGTGTGCCGAATCCCCATGTCTAGCTTTAACAATGAACTGCATGCGCTATACAACTTAAAAGAGCCCTTTCAGATATTTGATAGCAAGTCAGTTTCAGAGACGCAACGAAATTTCGTTTACCAAAACATTACGGGATATGAGAACTTCTTTGCACTAGTTGCTGACAAGGCCTTTGTGGTGCATCATGTGGGTAACGACTCGGCACCCGACAATGTCTTGACAAAACGTTTTCCTTCGCATTCAAAGCTGCAGAAGTTATCCTTCAAGAAGCTCCTGTCGATGCAGACACCATACCTGATCTCGTACCACGGTGGCCATACTAATGGCAATCACTTATACCTCTGGGCCATTGGCATTGCGAATCATACATACATTGATATGGCCAATATTTACACAGCCTCTATGCACACAATGCATCGTTCCTGTCTATCTATCTGGCGAATGTTGAACGACACACGGTTTTCTATTGAAAAGGGACCACGACCGAAACATTCTTCTATCTCACAGTACCTTTTCTCACGTTTCTGCATTGCAGCTTCCCAAGACGATAAAGGACGCTATGAAGTGCCATCACACATTGAATTGGTGGACGGGGCAAAGGACTTTTTCGACCTTGAGCCTGTGCAACCACCCCTAATTTTGGTGGATGGCCACGCTGCTCCGGTGGAGACAGTGGATTTCTTCACCGACGTGCACACGGGGGGGTGCGTACAGCCGATAGTAGAGGGCGACAAACGCAGCCTCACAATAGCAGCAGCATCTTGTCTCGCGAAAGTGGCTCGTGACGAGATTATGAATTACTTGGGTATATTGTATCCTAAGTATCAGTTCGCAGAGAACAAAGGCTACCCGGTGGAGTACCACATGCGTGCAGTGCAGCGGTATGGCATCTGCTCGATTCACCGTAAGTCGTACAAACCATGCGCCACTGCAATTGTGAAGCACATGAAGCGCAGGGCGAAGACATCTCAAACATAGATGCCTCATTGGAGGAGGGGGAGGGAGGGAAGGAACGTAGATCAGCACAAGTCCTACCGCGTATATACATATATATATATATATATATATATATATATATATGTATAGAGAGAGAGAGAGAGCAATTAGAAGTGATATATGAGCACGATAAAACAATAGGCTCCATTCTCATTAACAAAGAGATCCATGTGGTTAGTGTGTACCACCACATGGGACAGGCAAAGTTTGCGCTGTATTCCAGGCTTCAATGCACTGGACACCTTCCCCATAGATATAGATGTGTTTGTTTGTCTGTATTTGCATTATGCATGTAAAGGTGCAGTATTTGTTTTTTTTCTTTTTGGTGCGTGATTTCTGATTTTTCCTTTCGGACAATCTGTTTTGTGTGAGGGTTGTTAAGCGCTTCGAGTAGAATGACGCTGGCTTTTACGTCGGATGATGCACGCGCCGGTGCTGATAACTCGTCCAGACTACCAGGTAGTGAGGCCGTCACATTGTTGTCAAGGCGGCTGCTGTGCATCGTCGAGTCCATGAATAAACTGCGCAGGGATCAATACGAGGAAGATACTATTTATCGAAGTCTTATAAAGAAGCTGGGCGAAGAGGAGGCATCTCTTCAGGGGCAGCTGGACTCTATAGACGCTAGGTGCGCAAGGCTGACCGAATTTCTGAAGACTGCAATGGCGCCGCGGAATGCCACTTTGTTGTGGGACAAGATGCAGAGGCTTTCCTCGAAAGAAATGGGATTAGAGCTGCTGGAGCTTCAGGTGAGTGAGAAGATTCACTCAATTCAACAACGGCTGGCGTGTGCGCCTTGTACTGAAGATGATATGGAAAATCCTATTTTGAAGGAAAAGCCGCCTTTTTGCTCTACATGGGAGCCATCTCTCCCTGAATTCCGAGAAAGGAGCAGTACGCAGCTTACTGTTGCGATTCAACGCCCTGCAAACACACACAACCTGGGCAAGGGTGACACACTATGTCCTGATGGTTTTTTGAATGCCGTTTTGCACAAAATTAGCACTCCTTCACCAGAGCTGAAACATTTCATGTTAATCCTATCTGAACCTGATTGTGACCCACAGAAGGTGGGAAAGTTGCTGGACTGTTTCGCAGCGACATCCCCTCATGTGCTGCTTCAGGTGGACGAGAGGGGAAATACCCCTCTCCACGCTGCATGTGGCGCTGCAAAGTTTTCTTTGCCCCTGGTGAAGATGTTACTGCGTGCTGGGGCTGAAATTTGCTCCAGAAATATTGCTGGACTCACCCCTTTTCATGTGGCCTGTCTGAATATATCGGACTGTGATGCAGTGCTAAAAAAATGCTTACTAAGAGCTGGGTGCGACATAAATGAACGCGCAGCAGATGGTACGACGGCAGCACATCTTTGTGCTACTGACGATATTTATTTTTATTCCTTTCGGTTTCTGTACCATGCAGGTGCTGATATGTCTGCTGGAGCGTTTTTTCAGGGTATGTGGTGCACTCCACCAGAGGTAGCACGCGCCAGCGGTTTGAAAGCTTCTCGTATTTCTGCTTTGGTGGGACCGCGCTAAATGTAATTTCTTTGATTGCACCGAATTCCCATTATTTCTCTTCTTTTTGACGTACTTGATACATTCGAGGATCACGACCGTGCTTGGTGTTTCTGTATTTTTTTTTTTATTCTACACTTCTTCCCTCTCTGTGTTTATGTGCAAAGGGTCGATGGTTGTGCTGCGGCTCATAGGTGATGAATGGACGTGGGAGGATCGCATCGCCCTGGCGTTGGCACCGCAGAAAGCCTTCACTATGTGTATACCGCTTCTGGTATCCAAGCTTGGACTAGAGAGGTGGAACGGCCTTGTGCTTTACAAGACGGAAGGAAAACCACCAAGGTACTGCCGCGCCACCACCCCTCTAGATATGTCAAGCAATCCGCAGAGGGAGCGCCTCAAGGATGGTTCGGTGTTATGGGTGCGCGTGGCACCCTCCCTGGTGCAGCAGGGGCGGGACATTCTGTTTCAGAAGTCCCTTGAGGAGTGGCGAAACCGGAATGGGGTGAAAGGCGTTGCGGATGATGGCAGCGATGTGAAGCGCTTCATTGAGGAGTTGGGCTCTCGCCTGAGCAAGACGGATGCCAACGAACTGAACGCTCAAGAGAAGGAGGAGCGGGATACGATTGAGGGGGATGAAAACCGTCAGTTTTCCAATCTGACAGGCGTATATCAGACGGGGGCGAGCCTTCGTCTGCTGGAGGCAACTGAGCAGCAACAGCGGCAGCTCCTAGACAAAGCTTGTGCGGTCGCAGTCGAGCGGCACAAGCGAAGTATGATGTTATCGATACAGCAGATGGAAGCCTATAGTCTGGGTGCGTTGGAGGAACACGATCGGCATGTTATTTTTGAGGAGCAAAAGGATTCATTTGAAAATCTCCTGCATCAGGCGCAGGAGTTGAGGCTGGCATGCACAAGAGGAAAAAGCATCCCGGCGCCCAACTCGGATCCGGTGACCCAAAAATCAAGCGAAGAAACTCCTCAAACATCGTCAATGAAGCATGTCAACACCAAATGCTCTGATGCTGCAGAGATGCAGTCGATTATACGTGCTGAGTTGCAAAGGTTACTTGAACCATTAGAACAAGTATATCGTGAGGGGTTTGCGGCTCTTCAGAAGGAAAGAGAAGCTACTGTCACTGAGGGTGAGATTTTTTTTGCGCATCTGCGGCAGTACATAAGCACTGTTCTCCGTGTCCTTCACAGAGAAGCATGGATACCGGGGTCACCTCCATTATCAGCAGAGTCGGCATCAAATGGTGACGCGGAAATGAATTTCGCACTCGAGCAGCAACAAGGCCTGCTCACAGAGCTGTTACATAAGTATCGGGACCTCGAGACAGAAACATCAACAGACCTTCATACAACGGGCTTGAGGACCATACTATCTGTACTGAACTTGACGCAGTTAAACATGTGCCATTACCTCCAATCCCTGCTGGAGCAGTCGAGTGTTCTGCAATCATCAAGGCGAGTGGCGAAAGTCACAATGAGGGAAGTACAGAGGACCATTTGCGGAGCTTATGAAAAAGACACGGTACAAAATAACTCTGTAACGGAGGATCATTCTTCCTCAGCGTCGCACTTTGGTGTGAGTGTATCCATGACGGTTGGGAACCGTTACTGCGCGTATGGACCCGTGAAAAGGTGTTCTAGCCTTCACACCGATTCGTACAATATACTGGTTGCATTTATGTTGCAATGCACCAAGCTCTCAAAAGAGGAGCCACACCTATCAGCGAAGGATGTAGAGGTTTTTCTCGACGAACTACTGCTAGAGTGTGGCTCTGCACAGGCTGTGGCCGACGAGCTTTGCTTGGCCTACCATGTGGTGTCTCATCCCATGCGGGAACAATTTATTCATGAAACCGAGGCCCACGCGCCTCATCTGTGTGCCCTAGTTGATCTCATGCTTCATATATACGCTGGGAGAGAGGTGGAACTCCTCTTGTGGATTCGTCCGGAACTATCTCGCTATGGTAGCTTTAACAGCTGTGAGGATTGTACAGGGGGCTGTGTGTACTATTATCACACTGCGGTAGACATGAGCCAATGGTTGCTTCCTGCCGCTTTGGCAGCCAAGTAAAAAAGGAAGAGAGATTCGCCGCGATTCTTTCTGTGCTTGCATGCCTTTGCTTGTTGCTGTGTCTGCGTACGTTCAAATGCATCTGAGTACGTGTGTGAGGGGAAAACAAAATGGCAAAGAGACTTTGAGTTTCTGCTGTCATATACTCACCTCAGTTGCAGAAATACACAAGAGCTCATACTTTTCATTCCCCCTCTTTTTTTTTGTATTGCTATCTTTTGTTTTGTTTTTTCTCCTCAGCGAGTGCACCTTCCCATTATTCACTAACACTATTTTCGCCTCTTGTTGTTGCGGCTTTAAAGGAGTTATAAACGAACCTAGGCACATACGTACACGGAAAAAAGGAAGTAAAACAAAAGAAAAAAAATGGCTGAGACTACTATTGCGTTTCGCTGCAATGGCTTTGTACTGGTGGCAGCGGCTGGTCTCAATGCTTTTTATTACATAAAAATTTCAGAAACAGATGACAAATTGACACAATTGGATTCCCACAAAGTGGTGGCATGTACAGGAGAAAACGGTCCACGGGTCAACTTTGTCGAGTATATCAAGTGCAATATGGCTCTGAAGAAGATGCGGGAGCACGGCCGCGTCATTAGCACCCATGCGACAGCCTCGTTTATGCGAAATACTCTCGCGGGGGCGCTGCGCAGCCGCGATGGGGCTTATCCGGTCAACTGCCTCCTCGCCGGATACGATCTTACGGCATCCCCTGAGGATGACATCGCAACTGGGACGCACCTGTACTACTTGGACTACCTCGGCACCATGCAAGAGGTCCCCTATGGAAGCCACGGATATGGCAGCTCCTTCGTAACGGCGATGCTTGACCGCCTTTGGCGGCCCAACCTCACCGCGCAAGAAGGGATCGATCTGATGCAGAAGTGCTGTGATGAAGTGAAGAAACGTGTCGTGATCAGCAACGACAAGTTTATATGCAAAGCGGTGACAGAGAGCGGTGTGGAATTGGTTGCAAGTGTAGTATAGAAAGAATATGTCACACTTTTGCGATTGCGGCACATCTGAGAACGAAGAGACGAAGGATGCTTCCCCCCCCCCTGCCTCCCCCGTACGTTGACCCATGATTACTTCTGCAGTGAAGCAGTACAAAGCAAAAGAAACAAACAACAACATGCCGATGTCGCTATTGTGAGTCGCTGGTGGAGGAAAGAGAGGGGAAAAATCAGAAAAGATTTTCACTTTTTGAAACCTCTACACGCATTTGTTTCTTGTGATGTGCATCCAACTTCTCACTCTCAGTCCCTCGCACCCTATTGCGTTTTCTGTTTTGGTATTTTTTTTTTTTCCTCTTCTATTCGTTTCCTCCTCTTGTTTTTTTTATCATGTACTCCCGTCCTGTATATATGTATATGTGTATTTCATGATGTTTTTCCCCACTTCCCTTCTGGCAGCGTGTCTGGAAAAGGGGCTGAAGACTCGAAATGTCAGCGGAACCGAATCACTGGAGCTTCTTTAAGCTTCCGCCCTTCTTTACGAAACAGCCGGCGCCGACGGCACTCGTGCGGCAGATGGCCCTATGGGGGAGCCTTATCATGGATCATGCTGCATATCATGCACTGCATACACAGCCTGGGGTATGCTCCTTCTTGCGTTTGTACAAAAGCACGAGCGATGTCTTCCATAACCCTTCCATTGGTCGGCGTCTTCCACCGAATGAAGCAAAGGAAATGCTGAAGTATCTCGCTTCACAACATCCAAACCACTGCGCATGCATTTCAGATGGAGACGACGACCTGCATTTCGCTCTCCTTATCGCTTGCAACGCTGGCGGGTTTAGGGAAATTGAACAATCGCTGTTATCGTGGATCCTCGACAAAGGGGCTGGTTCCACCACTGCGTACCTAGCGCAGAAGGGCGTGGTCATGACGTTTGATGAGTTAGTGCAAGGCAAATGCCTGGAGTACCGACGAGAACAGGACCCGCTAAAAGGTCGATTGTCGCAGGACCATGTGCCTATTGGCGACGTGGGAAAATTGTCAGAGGAACAGGCTGTCCGCACTCTTCTGCAGGCTCTCACCAGCAGACCCGCCTCTGTTCTCCGTCCATTCTCCATCACATTTTTTAACCTAGACGGTAGCAGCCGGCAACCTTACGAAGGGGTGAAGTTCGGCGGCTCTGCATCACCGTAGGGCATTGTACATCTGTGAGAGTGGTTGAGGACGGACTGAGGATCATTTCGTTCTTGATTGTAAGTGCACATGCAAATATTTTCTTCATGGACTTGCCGCTTCCCTTCCTTTGTCGTTCCTCTCATTTGCTTTCTGATGAGTGTCTTATTCACACATTGCGCATATATTACTATTACTGCTGTTGGTATATATATATATATATATATATATATATATACCATTTCCTTTCCTTTCCCCAAATCTTTTTTACGCTTCTTTTTATTGCCTGTGGAGCGGAATCTTTCTTCCGTTTTCTACTCAACAAGTTGTGACGTAAACAGCAGCAGCAATGACCGCAACAGGCGCTAAAGAAGTTGAGGGGCCGTGCAATCTGGATTACATCAGACAGTACGTCCCCTCACTGAATTACCCGCTAGAGAAGACAAGTGATATGTCCGAGGAGATGCGCGCAGAGTGCAAGGAAATTGTGGTCAATGCAATTGAAAAACACGAAGATAGCTACGAATATGCAGCGAAGCATATTAAGGAGCAAATGGATAAAAAGTATGGGGCGTCATGGCATTGTGTGATGGGTGAGGGATTTGGGTTTGAAATCACGTACGAAATGAAACATCTCATGTACTTGTTTCACAAGGGCTATGTGTCCATCGTTATTTTCAAGAGCCTGTAGATGATCTACCGTGAACGCCATACTGCATGTAGATAGAGAGCGATGAGGTGACTGTGATTCCTTTCTGCTTCTGGTGACGAGTGATACATTTCCTGAGATTGGACTGAGTTGCAAGAGAGGGCAAACTGTTCACCCACCAAAAAAAGGTGTTTGTTATACCTTTTTTTTTTCTTCCGAAGGGAATAGCACGTCTTGCACATCCTGTGTTTTGCCTTCAATCACGAAGTCGTTCTTGTCGCCACCTTGGTTATTATTGGTGTTGTTGTTACTGTTTCACATGTGATATGTCGTCTTATTTTATCCTCTTCTTTCTGCTCTGTCACTTTCTCCTCTCCACCAACACCCCCCTCTTTTTTTTTCTCTCTTGTTTCTCCTCCTGCACAAGGAGGGCCATCTCCTTTCCCTGAATGTCTGCTACTGCTAAGACTCACCTGCTACCGTGCAGCGTGGGGGAGTGGGTTGCAACGGTGCGGCGTGCCCTTCGGTTGAACGTGGACGAGCTGCATCTACCAGAGCATTTCTTTTTGAAGGAGATTGGGACGGGGCGTCGCTATTCACACTTGAGGCTGCGTGGGGATTTTTTGAGAGAGAAACGAAGCGCCACCTTGGTTTTGCTCTCCCCCCCGCCCTCTGGAGTTGTTGGAAGGGGGTTTCAGGAAATGTGTATCACCCTCACGAAGCGGGCCCCCGGCCTCCGTCGACACGGCGGACAGATATCGTTTCCAGGTGGCTCTATTGACAGTGGGGAGAGTTGCGAGATGGCAGCGCGGCGTGAAGCAGTGGAGGAGGTGGGTATCAGAGAAACATCATACACTGTTATTGGTTCGCTGCACCCTATTGACTCCGTGGAAGGTAGGTCGAACGTGACTCCGATTGTTGCAGTCGCCGAGTCCCCGATAACACCGATATGTAACAGTCCGACGGAGGTGAAGTCAATTCTTTTTTTGCACCTTTCTCGGTTGCTGCTACATAGTGAGCAAACGCATTGTCGTCTTATTAAGCACAAATCTGTGGCTTCTCGTGTGCCGTCCTACTTTCCGTGCTTCTTCGCCAATTCTTCTCAAGTTTCGTCTTGTAAGAATGTCTGTTCATCTCATGGCGTGTCAACTATACCAGAGGACGGTGATTTCTTGCCAATGCTTCCGGCTGATTTTCCTGGTGAACTGGTGTGGGGTTTGACAAGTTTTGTAATATGTGAGCTTTTGGTGCGTCTGTCCATGGTGCTGGGCCTGGGTCAACCTCATGAAAGCTGCAAGGAGCATTCGCTTAGATGTAGCCCTGTTGTAGCTCGTGACCCGGAGTTGCCTTTGGGGTCTAAGCGTTAATTGACAGACCCAGCAGCAAGGAGGGACAAATAAAAACGTTTTTTTTTTTTTTGATTCTCGCTTTGGAGCCTGTTCTGTATCTACTGGACGATTGCGGTTTCCGCAAAGGAAATACGGTGAGAATGTGTGAAAGGAATTCTGTTGGAAATCGTGCACAGGTTCTGTGCTTTACATCGTGCGTGGCATTTCTTTTACCCTCCTCTCTCTCTCTCTCTATATATATATATATATATATATATATATATATATATATATACATAATACAAGAGGATTGTGATGCCAAGGGTTGTGCAGCAAAGTCGACCGCTGGTGGTCTTATTATTGATATTGTGCCTGTTTTTGCTGTGCCCATCTCCGGCGTTTGCGTTAGTTGAGGATGAAGAGATGCTGACGGAACTGCTGCGTTTGCGAGGGGCGATCTCTCAACATGATGTAGACGAAGTGCGACGTATTATTTTCGATGGGAAAGTGAAACCACTAGTGGCGTCTCGTGCGCCAACACCTCTCTACTGGGTGGCTGATGAGAAGGTGGACTCTGAGAAGCTTGCCAGCATTGCGCATCTTCTACTGTGGCGATTTGGTGATGGCAATTACGACTACGACAAGTTTCACCCACTGACGCGGGCGGTTCATCACCGCCTTACGCAGGTAGTGACCACGTTGCTTCGTTCGCCGGATATCATAAAGGAGGTTGTTGCGAAATATCTCTGGTGCGAGGACCTCGTATTTCTTCCTCAGGACATAACTGTTGTTCTCACCCCTGATAGCCATGATTGCTTCCGGAAATTTCCACGCGTGGTGGATCATGAGCGAAGCAAATTGGTCGAGGCATCGCAGCACCGTAAAATGAATCAGAAGCAACAAGAGAGGCAGTCATCGAAGGATGACGAGGAGGTCACCCCTGGAGAGTTTGACTGGTCAAATCCCTTCTCGACTCCTCCGCCCGGGAAAAAACCTCCTTCCACTCATTACGTCATGAACCCTCGCGCGTTCACTGACTTTTCTGAGGCGGTGGTGTACTATTTTCTTGGAGAGTGGAGTTCTTTCTACACTACAACCTTCTGGGTCGTTGTGTTTGCTTTCTGGTTTTTCATGTGCGGTATTTTCGTGTCGGTATCACTTCGGTAGTCTTTCAATCATCTCCTGCAAGGGTGACAAGGACTGAAAGAATGAAATACAGGGTACTACAAAAAATCAAGGTTTGACACGCGTGTCTCCTTTATCTTTTTATATATACATAATCCTTTTTTGTGTCTGCATGTAGCTGTGAGAGTATGTGGGTGTGATGATTGTGCTTTGTTCATGCGGTGAAGGGACGCTACGACCGGTGTGGTTAGACTGACCCTTCTAGTGGCGCAGGACCAGCGGCAAGCAGTGGTGAGGTGCTTTTCGGCTCACTCTTTTATCTCTGTCCCTTATTTCGCTAATTTCATAAGCTTCCCATCCCCCCCCCCTCCCCCTCAGACAATGCCACTGGAGAAAACGATGATAACCAAGGCGATGACGCAGCTTTGCACCGTTTTGAAAGGATTAGATGAGTTTAAGCATGACCCGGCGCAAGCTGAACCGTACGCTGAGAAATTGGTTGACGCAATGGCCGTGGCGTATGCAGAAAAAGAGTCTTTTCGCGATCAATTGATGGGAGTGTTGGCGAACATACGAAGCCTGGACGGTGAGTTGACGAGTGTTGGTCCTTCGGGTTTGGCTACAATGAACCCAAAGGAGATGCTCTCCGCAAAGCAACGGCAGGACAGGAGTCGTTTCTTGCGAAAGAGAATCCGAGAGCAGATCGTATACGATGCGACTAGCATGCTTTGCACCACCTGTAAACTGGTGCGGCCCAGCCGACTGAACCTGAACCAACTAGGACTGGATTCCGAGGAGAACGGCACACACTTTGAGTACAACTTTGACAATCTCTGCCAGTGCACCAGCAGCAGCAGCAGCAGCCGAAGTAGCAGCAGCAAAGACTCTTCCAGTACCGCACAATAATTCTCCTGATGGGCTCTGAAAAACACTGGCCGAAGTGATTCTTTACGCTCCTGACACGCAGTATGTGACAACGTACCAAATGAGCATGCTTCACCATATTGTTGGTGCATTGAACAAATGTGGTCGTGCAGTAAAACCTTCATTGCACCATCTACAGTGTTGGCTTTCCTTTTTTTTCCTATTTGTTCGTTTCTTTGGTTTTCCCGTTTCGCCTCTTTATTTTTTCTCATCACGAAAGGAAGAAAAGACGAGGGAAAGAGGTATCAAGAGGATGCCCAGTGGGCAGATATTAATACGAAGAAAATGAAAACTGGACGGATGAACGTTGCTGCCGCCACCTCTCGTAATTTTGCTACTCTTGGTATCGAGTGTGAGAAAGAACAAGTGACAATGAGTGCAGTTTCGTCTCTCAACTACAGGGCGAGACGACTGCCGGAGGAGAGCGGAGAGGATGTTCTTCTACAGGAGGTGCTGGAGCTTCTCGAGCGTATGCGTGTGGATTTAAGTCATCTAAAGGGTTCAGTCGACCTCCGTGAGAACACTGAGCGTATCATTTCATCCCGGTCTGCACGTCACTCAATGGCATCCAGGCCGACGCTCGAGCCGAAGCAGGAATGCAGGGACACTAAAATCCCACAACGTTTGCCCTGCAGCGGATTTCGTTTTGTGCCCATGGCAACAGCCCCGCTGGGTTTTCTCTCAATTTCTGAAGCTCAGGGGGTGGACGGGGCTGCGCAGCAGGAGCGGCAGCAGCTTCTTCAGGGTCATCAGCCGCCTGATGTTGGGCCGGCACCCAACTGTCCACCCTGGAATGCCTCTACATCTCTTCAAGATGACATAAAATCCCCTAGGACGACAATAAAAACAACAGAAGCGGTGGGAAAAAAGACAACAAACACAACCGTCATAGTGCCCAACCGTCGGATAAGAGGTGCAAGGCCAACAACATCTGGTGCTGCGGGATGGGATGGATTACTCACGAACTGTGCGTCTTCTATCCCTTCAACGCATGAAGTGGACGATGGCTGCAAGAAGACGATGGGCTGTTGGTCGTTTAGCGATGAACAGGAGGTTCGCGACTATCTGAGGCGTCTTAATATCGTTACGCGTCAGCCGACGGAGTCTGAGGAACGTATCGATGACCCTGTACTGAATGGAGTTGCTCTTCGACGGCTGGTAGCCCTGGCGCTTGGTGGTGGTGATGATGATGATGGCAGCGGTCTAGATGCTGGAAAAGATGTTTTTATCTCTCCACCTCTGCCTAAACCAAAAAACTTGGAAGACGTTCGACTACACTATCTCTCTGCACTGGGTACACTGCGGAATGCGAAGAAGTTCCCATCGCTTTGTGTTCCGCGGGAATGTTGGCTTATACGTCCTGAAGGGGTTATTATGAGAGGTGACTCGAGGGCACTTTTTTTGCTTCTCCGTGCACTTATAGATTCATTTTTGCCTTTGGGCTGCCAGTCAATCTGGTCCTCGCAGTCATTAACGTGGCGATTCATTCCAGATGCCTCAAGTTACAAACCCAGCGCATTGCATTCCCTTGAAAAGGCTGTATGTGGGTTCTTGTGCTCACAGGACGTCCTGGCTGATCCCACATTTCATCAGCTTCCTCCAGACGATGCCATTGTACCTGATGCTCTTCATGCACCCTTTCTTCCGTCACAGCGAAGGCAGTGGCACATGCGGAAGGAGGGGTTTCCGTCGCTTTATATTCCCTCTGTCTTCCCATTCCTGACGAACGGCACTGTGTTATGTGACCTCGTAGAGTTGATCACTGGAGAGCGACTCCAAGTCCACAGGAATCCGAGGGTTAACTCGAATTGCATAGAAAACATACAAACAGTGTTTTATGAACTCCAAAAGTTCTGCCCTGGAAGGATGAGCAATTTTTTTATCGACGATCCTCATCGCGTGTTTTACGGGGATAGGTGGTATATATTGATGCTACTGGAGGACATCATGCGACTGGCGCACAACGTCCCGCCCCGGCGACACTCACCCTGCCTCGATGACGAGCCGTACCTTGGCCCAAAACATTTTTTCAACGTCACACATTCGACTATTTATCCAAAGCCTTCACCGTCGGTTAGCCAGCCTTTGCACTTGACTTCATCCGAGTCGCACTCTCAGCGCCCTGGGAACCCTTTGGGGAAATCGCCTGTAATCGGCAAAAATGACCGGGTGACGTCGGGGAGCACCGAGCTTGAATCACCGCGCTGTGTTATTGCTTCGCCTCTTTCACGTACAAGTGCTATTTCGGAGAGACTCGCCTTTCCTGCGCGGTCGCACAGTTTCCCACATCCTAGATGTGAAGTGAAGTGTGAGGCACGTACGCCGGACGTTCCTCCCGTGACGCTCAGCGGCCTGAACTACACGGAGGGAGATGTCAGTGCGATGGTGAAGTGGCTTGCTGTTGTTCTCGGGCCGGACTTTCGATACACCGCTGCGAACCACTCGTTTTCTTTCTCCTCGCATGATATTCAACTGCAGAAGCTCCCCCTTCTCTTTTCGGATGGTGTGCTCTTGGCGCATCTAATACGAACTTTAGAGCGCCGCCGCTGCCCCGAACTTGAAACAATCGAATTGAATGCGAAGTCTTCTGCGGCGAAGCGACGCAATATCAGAAAGTGTGTTTTATTTCTTCAGACTGAAAGGCGGGTTCTGCATGATATTCCGCTGCTGGATGAGGTGCTCCTTTCCGGTGATCTCCTTGGTGTGTTATATGTCATACAATGTCTCAAGACTGTATACCGTTTTGCCTGTAGGGCATAGATATAAGGTACGGGAGCGGATCCTTTTCTTTTTATCATTATTTTCGTTTCCCCTCTCCTCACCATGTTGATATCAAACACACACACACACACATATATATATATATATATATATATATGCATCTAAGCTTGTATTTGTTTTTTTTTACATATCTTTGTTTTTTCCTCGTCACGCTCAATCCTCCCTGAACTGCGCTCGACCTTTGGCCTTAGGTTCTGGTTATCCCCAATTACCACAAATACCAGACGTGAGAAGATGGAACTTAGGAAGCAGTGTTGAAATGTAGGTTGGAGTCAATCTCGGTTCTTCACCTGTGAATGTAGTGCTAGCCGGAGCAAACAGCAGTGTTGTCGACACTGCTCAATGTGGCTTCCGCTCCTCTCGGTCAAAGCCACTAAGGAGTGGGCAAAATCCGCATCATTGATGGATGGCCAAAAATAATACAATGAGGGCCCCTCAAGGGCAAGGGGTGTCTGAAAGACGTAGTGGCTTTCAGGGGCTCTTTGATTGGATGCATAGTGCCACACTTCTTGACGGGAAGGGTGGTATGGTTCCTTCCCCGTGCATTTTTTGGTGTGTGGGCACTGCGCCTGGTAGAGTAGCGAGCGGTGACAGGATTAAAGGAAATAGCAGGCAATTTCACGATACCCGGATTTTCCACAGGAAAACCACTTTAGGTGAAGCTGGGGATGGTCGTGCGCAGATGACTGTACGAAGTACTTCTGTTCAAGGGGACTGCCTGTGATACCTTGTAATAGGAGCATTAGCCTCGGGGGTGCCTGGCTACTCCTCAACAAAGTGGATGTAGAGAGCGAAATGTGGCTGGGATGGCAACCTGCTGCGCACCTGCTAATTTTCAAATCATATGCTGAAACTGTCCAAAGGTTCTGTAATCGCCGGCTCTCTGAGGTCAAGTGCTGTGAAAAACTGGGACGTGAGAGAGGTACCGGTAGTGGAAGACAGTGGTGACAATGTTGCGGGAACAGTTGCTGTGAGGTTATACAACCCGGACTGAGCGTTTCTTTCTCTTGGAACATCTGGCGTCTATTTCTTTATCACCGATGTGTTTCACTATGACTCCAGCGAGGTGGCTCATCAATTCTGTTATGTACTCTTCAACTCATGTCATTTAATGCTGGTAAAACTCAACGCAGCATCTTGCCTGGGTTGAGCTGTGCGCTTGACCATCTGAAGGAATGTCACTGAGTTTAGTCCTTAAGCGGGAAGAGCTCATAACTTTTACGAGGCGTCACCCTACTTGCTTCCCTACCTGACTGGTGTGCGAACTCCGCACAACAACAGAAACCCCGAGGGTGTCTTCTCTGGTTTGATAGCTCAGCATGTGCACCAAAAAAAAATAGCGCGTTTTGTTGTAGAGGGAGTGCGCTTTCCTCTTGCTCAAGGGATGGGGTGTCATGCACCGCAGCAGCGCAATGCCAAGAAATATTACCCCGTTTGGTGGCGGCTCGCAAAGTGTTTCTGGTGGCAAATGGTGGCAGATCTCGTGGGCTGCTTCATTGACCACTGCACTAGAGCAGAGTTGATACACCGATTTGGGAGCTGCCAGTTTGGCACAAATCGCTCATGAGAAGTGGTCGCTCTCAGGGCTTCTGTCGCCACTGTTGCACGTGAAGACACATGACTCTAGATGTGCGGAAACACAAGGTCTACTTGTGGCATGGAAGGGTCTTTAAAAAAGCTTTACAACGGCCTCAAACCTTTTATATCCTCTCAGATGTGAACCGAATGGCGACAAAATGAAAGAGAAATCCCATGGTTTTTTTTCTTTTTTTTTTTTTGGCTTCATCGCGTCTCTTTCTCCGTGTGTGTGTGTGTGTGTATTGCGCAGAGAATTAATACTCAACTCCAAATAAAAGGGTTTTTTTTTTTTGTGGGAGTACTCGTACGAAAACAAAGCCTGTTGTTCTTTGTTTTAAAAAAAAATTGTTGCCTTAAAGATTATTTTGTTTGGTTTGGTCTCAGCCCGTACCCATTTTATGTTATGGTATTGTTCGTCATGGTGCTGCTGCTGCTGCTGCTCTGCCCCCCTGACATGTACCCAACTACCTCTCTCATCCTTCGACGCACTGAAGAACACAGTCAAGTAAGTGAAATATGACGACCAACCCAGATATTGAGTCTGACATCCCTCATGAGGTGTACACCTTCTTCAGGAGTCTGAATAAGGCCGTCGACTCGTGGGATACAATTACGCTTCATGATCTCTACGAAAGTCATTTTTCGGTCCTCACACAAAACTTTTACGTTTCAAGCCCCGGACAATTTCGACCGTGGCCATCTCTGCGGATTAAGTCTGTTTCTGACTGTTTTAAGAACCGCACAGCGGAGCAGTTGTACTCATTTCTCCGCTTTAAGCATCTTTTCACTGACCGAGGAGTGAAGATCGCTGATGCGAAGGCATCGTGGGAGACATTTGCAAATTTGTTTTCTGCCCTTCCGTCTGGAAGCTGCGACATTCCGAACTGGCTACTTTGGGACATCTTCGACGAGTTTCTATTTCAGATGACAGTGGTGTACCAGAAGCGATTTGTCGGACGAGTGGAGTGGTCAGTAACTGAAGCCATGCAGTTGATGGAGAGAGTTATTGCGGAGTCGGGCATCGAAGAGGCCATTCAGATTGAGATCCCGGACGAGATAACTAAGCCTGGCGCCAGACACGCCCAGTGGATGTGTGGGTTTTTCGGTGTTATTACCATAGCCAAGATCAATGTGTTGCTCGGCGATTACATTGGTGCGCTAGCCGTTTTGAAGCCGCTGGATATTTACGGACGCGGGAGGCAGATTCTGATGGCTGTTGCACCGGCGAACGTTTCGTTGTTGTACCATATGGGTTTCAGTTACCTGAAGCTTCGGCGGTACGCCGATGCCAGCCGTGTCTTTCGCCTCAGCTTGTCGACCAAAGTGATGAGCCGAAAGTTTTCGGAGAAGATGCAGCATGACTGCGCCTACATGCATGTTGTTTCCTGCATATTGGGTGGTATGCAACCTGACAATTTGAACTGGTTGATGGACCCCCGAAAATCTTCAGCTTTTGAAGATGACAAGGAGCTTCTTGCAGCGGGTGATGAGGAGCGGTTTCGCGAGGTATTTGATCGGTGCAGTCCAAAATTCCTTGCGGTTCCACCCATAACCACTAGCGTGTACAAGGGCACGGAAGGTAAGGAGCTGCAGGCACGCCTCTTTCGCCGGGTTGTAAAGCAGCAGGAGGATACAATAAAACTCCGTGGATATTTTGGCGTGTATCAAACTACAACTACCGAGCTTGTTAAAACCATGTTAGACGTGGAAGACGGGTTAGTTCCTCTGTTCGCAATGAAACTACGTTCTCGCCAGCTTGTGCATGATGGTTCATCAGCTGATTTGCTCTCAGGGAGCTATGCCGTTCGTGCGGCACTTGAGTGTACTGTTCAAGGTGACAATATCAACGTTGTGCAGAAATCATCGTACCGAACGACTGAATACAAATATTGGGTGCGCATTTCGAATCTGCGACGACGATACAGACATGTGGAGAATTCCAAACAGGAAAAGCGTCCGATGCAGTCTGCATTGTCTCCCAAAGGAGGTGTATGAGGGGAAAATGTTTTTTTTTTTTTCTATGCGGATGTCTGTGCGTAGGTGCTGTGGTTGAGGGGGTGGTGTGGTATCTTGCGAGAAGGGGAGAGGAATGAACCATCTCGCCGTAAGGATCAGGCTGCATTAAGGGTCTTGACCATTCGTAAATATAATCGTAAGAAAAAGGAAAAAGGAAAGCATAGTGGTGTGTTTTGTCTTTCGTGTCTCTACACGTTATCCATCTCGTTGTTCTCCCTTTCCCCCCCCCCTTTCTATCTTGCTCTCTGCGTGTTTCTGGCCGCTTATTTCGCCCCTCCCCCTGCAGCGCCTCTCTTTTCTTTTTTACCTTCTGCAACTGCCTGCCTGTTACCTTAACCCTCGAAGAGCCACACGTCGTATGTCTCTTTCTGATGACGATGGGGGTCATATACCGGATCCGTGTGCCGTACTGACTGCGCAGTCGCAGGAGCATCGCCTGCTGCGTTTGGAGGAGGAATTCGCGTGGATGAAACGGAATTGCTTCGGGAACAAAGCGCGTGAGCCCCCCTCATCACCACCCCTTCAACACAGTCATCATTCCAGGTCGACGCGAGATATGGAAGGCCTTCCATCATCTTCGTCTGCAGAAGACTGCCGCCATGCCGTACCTTCTAGTCCTCTGGAGAATGAACGAGAAGGAAGAATACACTATGAGCTGCGACAGATCGCACCGCATCTCTCTCCCGAATTTGATTGCTGCGAGCGCGATGCAATGTTACTTGTTTCCGCCATACGGAACGGATCCACGGCGGGAAGGGCTGAATCGTGGGAGGAGCGCCTTGCGGCATCGGAGGCAGAAAAACGCATGATTCAGGACAGACTTGAGCGGAAGAGTGACGAGTGTGATAATTTCAAGAGTGTCATAGCCGAGTTGAAGGAGCGGCTTCGGGTAGCGCAAGAAGAGGGACAAGCGTCAGTGTCTGCACTCTCTCAGCGGCGCGAGCAAGTCCGAAAACAACTTCTTCTTGAGGAGTCACGCACCCAAAAGCTTCAAGTTCGTAACAAACAGTTGGAGATAGAGCTTGAGCGATTGAAAAGCATGCTGCATTCCCAAATGCGGAAGTAGAGTGTAGACAAGAAGAGGGACAGTGAAAGGAGAACAACGGAAGTTTCCTCTGTGAATGCGAGAAAGAGTTGTGTGTTGCATTGGGTGTGCACGCCTCTTCTTGTGTGGGTATGCTTGCGATACCTTTTTTTCTCTTTTAGTTGTGCTTCCTGCGCACCACCTTATGAGATGTGCGTGCCTTTTTCACCATGCGCTCTGCTGTGCTTCGCTGGTTTTGCTTGGAAGTTATGTAGTCTCTCTTGCTTTGCCACTTGGTTTTCTTTCCTCTGTCCCATAGGTCTCTACCACTCTAAACTGCGACTACCTCACAGAATGGGACTTCAACGTAAAGTTCTTGTCGAGGGAAACGGGATCAAACCCCATGCGGGTGACGTCGTCGTTGTTCACTGCACTGGATACCTCACCGAAGGCCGAAAAAAGTTCTGGTCAACGCTGGATGGTGATGAGCCTTTCTCTTTCAAGGTGGGAGTTGGGCATGTGATAAAGGGGTGGGACGAGGGGGTGCTGCAGATGTCTATTGGGGAAAAGGCAGAGCTCCTTATGTCGGCTGACTACGCCTACGGGGCAAAGGGATTCCCATCGTGGAACATTGGCCCGAATGCCGCTCTGGTGTTTGAAATAGAGCTCCTTAAGGTAATCTAATATTATGGGTAGAAGCAAACCATGTGGTGGACGCCGTAAATGGTTATATATATGTCCCTCCTTTTTTTCCGTATCTGCGTGAGGTGTTTTGTGGTGAGTCTCCGATATTTTGTCTCCCTTCCCCCTCCCCACCCTATAATGATTCTATTTTTTCTAAACACATAGAAGAATGTCGATCACATACTCTATTGTTGTTCCTGCTTACAAGGAATGTGGTAACTTGGAGGCCCTCACAAGGCAGGTTTTTGATGCGATGACTGACTCGGGTTTTTCCAAGGCGTCTGTAGAGCTTTTTATTATCGATGACAACTCGCAGGATGGCTCCGTGGAGGTTGTCGAAAAATTGCGGGCGGAGGGATACGGTGTGCGCATCGAGGTCCGCACAAAAGAGCGTGGCCTGAGCAGCGCAGTGATTTGTGGCATCTCCGCCTCAAAGGGCAACCTCATTCTGGTGATGGACGCAGACCTGCAGCATCCCCCTGCATCCGTTCCTTTACTTTTTCGTGCACTTGAAAAACCAGGCGTCGAGCTCGTTTGTGGCACCCGGTACGGTGTGGGCGCTTCTGTTGACCGCAACTGGCCCCTTCATCGTCGCTTAATCTCCTGGTGCGCACGCATGCTTGCACGCCCCCTCGTACCAATGAGCGATCCGATGTCAGGGTTCTTCGGGCTCCGCAGAGATGTCTTTCAGCGTGGCGCAGGAAGTGTGAGTCCTATCGGCTTCAAAATAGCCCTGGAGCTCTTCGTCAAGTGCCGTGTGCGGACGTATGAAGAGGTCGGATTTAATTTTTGTACGCGAATGGCTGGGGAAAGCAAGTTAACTGGAAAGGTGGTAATCAACTATTTGAAACATCTGAGGCTTCTTTACCTTCATACGTACGGTCTTTGGTTTTTTGTGGCGCTAATTCTCATTCCACTGGCTCTTTTCTTACTAGCGGTCAATCTTCTATGGTCTGCGCGATGAGTTGGTTGCATAGGGGGGTGGAACGTGTGGGGCTTTCAAACTTTTGCGTCTGTTATTTGGGGGGGGGGGGGGGCTTATGCTTCTTAATTTGAAATATCATGACAGGAATGGCCGAGAACCACTGCTCCTATATGAAGAAAGTAAACGACGCTAATGTGCAGCGTTGAATGCCACCTTTTTTGTAGAAAAAATTTTTCTCTTTACGCAGAGCGTTTGTTTTTAAAGTGTTTTCGAGGAAATTCATCCGCTGTCTCACCTATGCAGAGACCTCTTCCCCTCGCGCGCAAGGCGGGTTGAGGCGCTTCAATTTTCCCTCCCCAATTCATCAGTAAACCCCCCCCCTCAGGAAGAAAATAGCAACTCGAGGTTCAGTGGAGGAATCAAGGCCTTGATTCTTTACTGTCATTTCATATACTCATCTGCACTAAATGCACTATTTGGAAAAGAAGCTGCATTCATTAGCTATTTCTGTGAGGACAAGCCATAATGTGGGTGTGGGTTTTCCCTGGTGCTGATACTACCATCATCTCCACAATTTTTTCTTGTTTAAAAAAGGCCCCCCCCCTCTCTACATAAAGCCTGCGGAAAGAATACATTTGAAGCGGATAACGTGGGTTGTGGTGGAGGCAGATTGCTTAATGATGTCTCTCTCAATTGCACCTCTTTTTCTTTTCTCATCTGGAGGAGGTAAATTGCACGGGATTTCGTGTTCATAATGCCTTTGGGATCCGTCATCCCACCGTCAATGAAACGCAACGTGGTAGAGGAGTGTGAAGGTGGACTTGGTGCTTTTCTTCAACAAGGAGGAAGTGTAACGCCGTGATCCTTACAAACTTTAGTCTTTTTTATTGAAGTGTAGAGGTGAAAGCATATAGCGTTTCTTTCGCTCATGAGGAAACTCAACTGCAGCAGCTTCACGGTTTTTTTTTTTTCTTACCTAAATAAAGCCTGAGGACAGGGCCTATCCAAAGACAAGTACTTTGATTTTCATCACAAGGTGCCCTATAGCGAATATTATGCAAAGCGGTGACATTGTGGCGGTGTTTTGCGATGAGGATGAAGAGCAAAGGCTGACGGAGAGAATTAGCAAGCTGGAACAGTTTCCGTGTAAAATATTTCCAGTGCGCAACGGTCCCTCTATGTATCGCGCTGCTAGAATATTTGATGCCTCTCGTAGCGGGTATCGCTGTGCACTGAATCTTTGTTCTGGGACGACGGAAGATGATCGAAAGGCTAGTCCTGCTGTACTGGCTTCTCTCTTTGAGGAATCCGGCACTGTATACGGCGGGTGCCGCTATACTACACTCAAACAACCACTTGACACTCTGTTCATGATGTGTTTTTATGCTGGCTTGCCGTTACCGCGTTTTTCTGTGGTGAGCTCTTGCATGGACATTGAGCAGCTCAATCTGCAGTTTCCTCTAAAAATGAGAAATGCCAGCCCTTTTCAAGGCCTATTTGAAGCTGTGGTGGAGGATGTGTCAACCCTGCAGCAGGCATTTCTCGAGGTCTCTGGAAGCTACGATAAGGTAGTTGTGTGGGAGGTGAACGCTGAAAAGGCTAATGCGTTGCAAGCCCTTGTTTGGAGTTCCGGCTCCGTTATTTTCACACATGATGGTATCGAAGATAACGCGTGGGTGCAACGTTGGTCACCCACTCTCAAAGACCATGTGGCGGCCTTCACAAAAAACGTGATGGAGAAAAATGGTTTTGCGATGCTGCGTTTTAACCAATGTCCACGTGCAGATCATTTGGTTTTGGAGGACATGAAACTCAACTGTTCCTTGGTAGAACTGGACATGAGCGTTTTCTCAACTGCTGTTGCCCGGAGCCTCTTGGAATGCTGCCTTCGTGAAGGCGAGTGTACCTTCAAGCCTTCACTTATCGAGCTGCGTCTCGCTACCGGGAAGGGTTATTTTCTTTGCGCTGCCCATTGCATCAAGAGAGGAGAATTTGTGTTTAGGGACGAAGGACGTAGATTTACGGTTGTGACAAAACCATTCGTGGAGAAGAATTGGGGTCCTGAGGACAAGCAGCTGTTTACTGAGTACGCGTGGCCGCTTGACAGTGACGGACATGTGTACGCTATTTGGGAAAGTGACCCAAGCGCGTGGCGCCCCATCAATCATTCATGCGATCCAAACTGCGTATTTGACCTAGATCACTCGCTCAATGTCGTTGCCGCTCGTGACATCAAAATGGGGGAGGAGCTCACAATGGACTACTCCACTTTCTGCGACTACACAATGAAGTCTTTTTCCTGCTTCTGCGGTTCAAAGTGTTGCCGGGGCCTCATCGTTCCCGATGAGGCAGCCTTGCAGAAGTACGGCACACGAGCATGGCATCGACGGCCTCCTCGCCCCCCTGCAAATAGCACTTGATCTCCAAAGTGCAGCCTCATTGCTGCTTCCGAGGAGAGGAGGTGCTAATCCCTTCTCTACAAGTTGGAATACGGAAAATGATAGCTCATGGATGCTTGCAAGCTACCACACCCTTTTTCGCTCCTATCTTTTGATGTCGTTGCCCTGGAGCGCCGCCTAAAAGTGAAGGGGGATCGGGAATAGAGGTGCTCCAGGGGCAGTGATACATGTGCACCATCGTGTTTAAATCTATCTGTTGTATCATCCATTTTTTTCGTTCATTTACTTATTCTTCAGCCCATAGAAGCATTAATGGGATGCCGGGACCCTGTTGTATTGACCTTTTCCTAACTTGAAAAGCGTTATACAACTTGTTTTTGCTTTCCTCGTTCCAGTGGCTGTTATGATGTCTCTGTCTGTAATCTATGGGTGTTTTCCTAGTGAGACTTTGGCTTGCTGGGTGGAGGGATTGATATTAAAAGGTCTTCAACGTGTTCTATACATATACATACGCATATATATTTCCTTAATAACCTTTCCTGTTTTTTTTTTTTTCTCTCTCTCTCTGTGTGTGTGCGTGACGGTAGGGAGCAGAGTCGTATCTACCTTTGCAATGAGGAGCAATATGCTTCTGACATAACGTACTCTAAATGTACACACGCACACTCACACGTGTTGCCACTTTTTGTGTTTCATCCGTTTTTCTGCAGAACAGAAACAACTCAGTGGAGTGTCTTAAAGAGATTTTAAAAAGTCACGTAAATAGCGGAAGGGCACGGAGGGGGGTGCAAGTAGCAACACCAAGGGGACAACATTGTTCAGACAGCGTGGCTCCCTCTTCTCATCGCCATATCTTACCTGGTGTGGTGGTGGGATGGGATTTGGTTTTCGCTTCCTGCGTTTTGATCTTCCATATGTAATTCTTGGCGCTGTTCTCGGCTGGAACTGCGACGTCGCATGTTCAATCAGTGGTCGCTCTATGTTCCCAACGCTTGCCCCAGGAGACTATGTGCTTTTTCTCCCATACTCCATTCTTTGTGTCCTTCAAATGTTTTCTCCGCGACCACTGGTACGGGAAGGTGACGTTGTTGTTGTGAGGATATCATCCGAGTTAACGGTGTGCAAACGTGTAGTGCGCGCTACAGTAGATGAGTCTGTCATGAGACAATGGAACGATTCTCAATTTACAGATATTTTGCCGCAGCAGATTCCTTTTCTAGATAATGATGATTCAGGAGATACCTGTCCTTCGGAAGACAAATTGAAACTCAGTCTTGCTGCCTACGCGAGGGCACGTGATTGGGATGAGTGTCTCGATAGGGTTCGACAGCCGTCTGCATGGCTCTGGCTGGAGGGTGACAACCCGTCGGAGAGTTTTGACTCGCGCAACACTGGAGCCATGCCTCTTGAGTGTCTCCGCGGTCTTGTTTTACTAAAGGTATGGCCATCACTGACTCATCTTCCTTCTCAGGCGTTACCATAAACGAGAGATCAAAGTTTTTTGAGGCAACAGATCATTCGCAGGCACTGGAAACAAGAAGGATGAAAGGGGTGGAACCGCCCTCTTAAAAAAAAAAAAGAATAAACGGCTTCCAGGGAGACAAGTAAACTTCCCCTTCGTTTTTCTTTTTTGACAGGGGTGTCAATGCCTGTGGGTGTGATTTTGGTCACAATGTTGGGTAGGTGCACCTCGTCATGCAATGCCTCTTACCACTGCACCGAGATACACTCGGGCCTTGTGGCAAAGCATTTTTTGGAAGCCTGAGAAATGAAAATGCCAACATTCTTAAGGGTATTGGAATGTGCTGCAACTTGCAGTTTTTGTGGTGCTCCTGGGGTGAGAGAAAACGATTGCGTGCAGAGTGGGTGAAATGATAGATCGTCCTTTCCTGCTCATCAGGTCAGTGCGGCACTTCATCAGCACAACATTATGAACGCATGCTGCACCGCTATCTCGCCATTAGGAGCCACATTGCGCCTGGGAATCGGGGAAGCATTGCGAAGCGCGCATCTCCTCCTATGCGAACGCAGCAGTGCGTCTTCATTCCAGAAAGGAGCAAACCTTCTCCGGTACTTACACGTCGTCCTCCGCTCTACAACCCGATGAAATAATACGAGCTGAAAAATTCTTTTACACTCCGAAAAAAAAAAAAAAGACTACATCCTCTTCATCTGGCACGCAAAGTAGAAACGACTGTTCCGTTAACGTACTCACCGTTTAATTCATCACCTCAAGAGACTGCGAAAACCTTTTCACTTCTGTTGCACCGCTGATGTAGCTGAAATGTGCTTTACATCGGCATCCAAGCATGAACACTATGCGCCTAAAATCACAATCAGGTACTAAGTCGTCAGCAGTGGAAAAATAGGGCAGATGATTTCAAATATCCGCACCAGACATCTCGTCTACTTCTCAGGTTTAACAACAACATCTTTTGCTAATCAACCGACTAAATCCACCATTACTAAAAAAAATTCCACGTACAATATCTATTAAACTTCACCACGTATCAATAACCCTCATGCAAACCACACGACTGCACAAGAACACAACAGATATTGAGAAAACTATTTTTTCTACTTGACAATCAAATGTACAAAAAGAACTCCTATAAAAAAACACACTGCCACACCTGTACTGCACACCGTTTGTTCTCTCCCGACTACACTCACTTGCTTTCTCTTCTTTTCTGCAGAACTCG